>PVIU01005721.1:0-110113 GCA_004026605.1 Ondatra zibethicus | reverse complement strand
TGTTACTAGCAGTCTCCTGTGCACTATCTCAAGTTAGCAGAGAAGGTTCTCCTTCCGGATCCAGAGTTGTCTAGTCATTGGTTCTTGACCGCAGCCGTGGGATCAGGCATGGGTTCTGTCTTGTGGAGCATGCCATAAATCCAGTCAGATAGTGTTGGTGATTCTCATAGCATCACTACTGCCCTGAGAGAGCATGGGGGGGGGGAAGCATGGCTGTTGAATTGGAGCTTGCAGAGTTGATAGCTGAATACAATTGCTATCATTTTTATCTCCCAGGAGAGTGCAGAGAGAGCACCTTCCCACTAGTGAAAGCTGCACATCATATGGATCCAATATAATCCCACACTCATTCTAGGGGAATAATAATCTGTATTTCTTGTATGAGTAAATTCCTAACTTCATAATTTTTCAAGACAGTTCTGAAAATCCCTAAACTGGGCATAAACCCACAGAGGACATCTTTCTCCATCCTTAAAAAAGCTAGGCTTTGAGCTGTGTCATAGGTTATCACTTACTTTATTTGTGACTGAGTGTTACCATAGACCTATTAAACTGAAACTTCTGGATTCAAATGTGAATGCAAACCACTGCATGTAGCATCAGGATTTGGCAAATAGCTTCTTTAGAGACCTTGTGTTTAGCATATGCATAGCCATAGTCTCAATCTACAGCACCACACATGCCACATGTAATATTCATATACACATACAAACACAGAGTGACATCTATTTCCTTCCAAATTCAAAAACCAGTAGGATGATAATCTGTGGTAGTTTTTGGATTAGACTGTATATGTGAACATAAAACAAATAGCCTAATTTGTAGATGGAAATCAACACATGCTCAAGTCCAGAAACAGGTGCAGCCCTGATAGGAAACAGAGTCTGCTTAGACTTAACAGATACATATTCCTGTGGTAGACAGTAGACGTCTACTTCAATGCTTGTGTGACCACTCTCTCCAATTCTAAGACAGTCATCTCTGCTTTTCCAAGCTGTGGACAGTTTTATTTCTTCCTTCTTATTTTTTTTTTCTGTTCAGTTTCATTCATTTAACCAAAATAACCTCACTCAACTTCAAGCTTGCCATTAGGCACCCTATATCTACTGTTTTATTGGATGTCTTAAAGCAGTATCTAAGCATTAAGGCTTTCGGCCTCCTGGGGGCTTGGCAAAGGCAGCTCCAGGTAATTAGATGAAATGGACAGCAGACCTAAGGTGCTGGAATCCAAAGCCTTTTCCAAAATTTGTGCCTTCTAGGTACGAATCCAATTTGTTCTCCCCTAGAGGCCACATTAGGAAAACCTTTCCTTTCCACTATGGGTAGAAATGCTGACATCACAGAAACAATGATGATGTCATTTGTTGTAAAAGGTAACTTGCTGCTATAACTAATCATTCCAATTTGTAACTCCTATCAGTCAGTCAAATGTCTTCTCTGAATGAAATGAGCACAGTGAGTTGAGGCTGAATTCAAAGTTTATGTCTGGCTACATTATAGCGAGGTATGTGAAAGGAAGCAAAGATATTTTCCTTTAGATTTAATTATTTACTTTTAACAATCATAGCTGTGTTGGAAATATGTACCCATCAAGGATTATGGATTATCCGCACTCAGGATGGTATGTGGAAGGCATTCTGTTTAATGACTCTTCATTCCATTGGCTGTTAGACTATAGATCAGCTGCACGCCTCTGCCTTTCAACATCCAAACTGTTTAGCTCCCACTAATAGGTACATTAGAAAGAATCTTACTACAAATATGAATGCAGACATCATCGCCATATACATTTCTGCCTAGGCTCACACTTTTTAAAAGCTCCTAAGAGAAATCTTCATGAAGATAAACTGTAACCCTTTTTTTGTGCAGTGTTTGCTAATGGAGAAAGATATGGTGTGCATTTTTCTGGCCATGGCTGAACTAGAGCTTGAGAATGACACTGAAGAATAAAAAAGAAAAAAGAAAAAAAAAGATTTAGAATAATCACTATAGCATGATAGGTGTATATAATTGATACCTTGTTTAGCTTTCTGTACAGCTGTGAAAACATCCTTTGAAATAGCATTAGAAACACCATTAAAACTGTAAATTGCATTACACAATGTTATCACAGCACCTTGAAACAGTGATGAGTATCATTAATGAGAAATTGGGCTAATGTGGTTTGAAATTTTACAAGTATAATCTAAACCTGTAAATAATGAAGAATCTCCAAAGATTTAAGAAGAAATTTGCTTAGGTTTCCAGTGGCTTTTGTACATGTTGCTTTTTAAAGGAAATTGAACCCGAACTCCTAATGAAGTTTCCTGAATGTTACCTGCTAGAAAACCAAAATAAATAAATAAATAAATAAAAAAGAGGAGAACCAATTAAAAGGCATTTTGCTAAAGAGGCACTTTAAATGGCAAAGCTTACTGCATGTGCTTCCAGCACCCAGAAGATTCTAAAACAACCATGCTTGTGTAGTGTTTGTGAAATAATTGTGAGAACATCTTATTGAACCTCACTATAAATAGTTTATTTAAACATGAGCAAATCTTAAGGAGTCAATATGAAACTTGAGTGATCATGTTTTTGGTTGTATATCTTGAGGGGAGAAAGTTTTTTTAGACAAATGTAAGTGTTCTTTCTGACAGAGAAAGTGTATTTTGTTCTGGGTCTGCTTAACAACTTTGCTAGTGTTGAAAGCAGAGTCCTAGAAATCTCTTCGCCAGTGGAGCAGGAGAGAAGAATCTCCTGAATTCCCTTTTCTTCTACACGTATTACCCTTTCTGTGGAATGAACGAATGAATGATGGTCAAGGAAAAATTAATTTTTGAAGTGTCCTAATAAAGTATATTTTGATCATGATGATCACAGACACAGATAACATATTACCTTTATACCTATTCTGAAATGCAGCCAGAAAAACTCATATTAAAATATTTCACTTGGAAGTGGTAATATTTAAAAGACTATACTTCAAGGGTCATTTTAAAATAAAACGTTAGAATTCATTAAACGTTCTAGTGCCCCAATCTACACACACACACACACACACACACACACACACAGATTTTCTTTAGTTGTATAGTTAACGGGTTTAAACAGGTATTTCAAACAGTTGACCACAAATTGTCATTTAAAATAATCCATAGTGGCATGAAACTATTACATTTCAGTTACATAAAATAATAGGAATAGGAGAAAATCATGTAAATTAAATCAATTTCTATTTTCTTGTCAAGCCATTGTGAGTTTTTCCTTCTATTACAAAGTCACATCCTTTGTCACATACGACAAAATGTTGTAGAATGGTATATGTAGTTTTCAATAGAGTGTCAAATTTCTTTTCCTGTGTTACTGGGTTTTAGATTTAGGGGACATTCTATAGTGTGAGAAAATATCATTTCAGACAGTTGCAGATGTTACTAAACATCTGTTTGTGTATTTCTATAGAGAGATGTGACTCTACTGTTATTCTTGAAACGATGACAGGTGCTACCCAAGTATCTCAGGAAGCATACAAAAATGATCATTCCCCTTCATTTGTGTACATTGGCTGTGTGGTTTTGCCATATAAAACATAATGTCCAGTGCAAGTTGATATCCTTTCAAATGGTTTCTAAAGATAAAAAAAAATTGAATTGTGTCATATATGTTACTAATATTGGCTTCCCTGCAAGGTTGAGTAAACAGAAAATAAAATGAAAACAGCTGCAGAGAGTAATCCCAGTATGAAATATGGCCATAACATTTCATTCCAATCAGAATCGCTGTTTATTTTCAATATTAAGACCAGCAGTAGGTAAGACCACCGGCTGAAAATTAAAAGCTAATCTATGGAAAATTGCAACCAAGGGATGTGTAGTCTGAATTTGAACATTTGTTAAATAAGTCATGAAACATGAGAAAGAAGCCAATCCTCTCAGACACTCTTGTATTTGATTTTTACCTTGGTGCCCAGACCTGTGGGCTGTGTTTCTCACGTCGAGCTGCACGACTATCCCACACTTGTGAGCTACTGCTCGCCAGACCATGTCTGTCTCATTTGCTCGGCCCATGCTGCCTGCTGACATGCAGGGCATTGTTTTAAGAAGCTCGGAGATTCTGTTAGCAGCGAAGTTGGTTCTGGAAAATCCAAGTCTGCGGTTTTTGTAAAGTACTCCACATGTTGGCTCTTTGGACTTCGCGCACAATAAAACTACTATAAAACCTGTTTCAATTCACACTGCAATTTGATGAATTGCCTTCTCTGGATCTCATTATGAATGTGTTTGAAAGTGTGACTGCAGAGACCGAGGTGTTTTAAAATAACAAATAGGTACATGGCAAATGAGAAGCTGCGTGTCTAAATGCCTCCGGTTCTGAGTGCAGCGGAAAGAAGCCCCTCTAATTCCTCACAGCATCTGTTTGTTGCTTTATTAATGCCAGACTAGGCAATTTCATTATTAGTATACAATAGAATACATCTGTGTAGAGAATGCCACATCAGGGGGGATGGCAGGCTTGACCTTTGAGTGAACCAAATAACCCAAGCTAGTCTGGGTTGCCACTGACAGCAGCAACACCTGATGTCTCTGGCCAGGCAATAAGCAGGATGCACTTCCTGAGCTCTTTGTCTTCATTAGGACTTAAGCAGCTCACTCTAGATGTCAAAGCTTCTGGGAGAAGAAATGCAAAGAAAATTTGCATTGAGGTAACTTTTATTTCCTATCTTAAAGACAGGCTCACTAGTTGAGGATCCTTTTTGTTCTCAGAGCCTCTGAATCACAGGCGATTCCTGGGAGACGCACTTAGGTGGAATCAGGTGCCTTCAGATTATAGAGCTGTCTGTCCACTGTCAAGACAACCAGGACAGCAGCCTCTCATCCCACACCACACTGGCTCCAGTTTCCAGGATGACTCCTGTTCGGGATCAATAATCATCCAGGACTTCTCTTTTAAATGATTATGTCCTGTCCATTTTAAAGGCATTTATATACTTAACATTTTACAATCCTGTTCCAAACCTTCTGAAGGCTGCTGGATTATTAAAGTCTGGTTTCTAAAAATAAGAAAGTAGCCAGGTGGGTATAGCTCACACCCATAATCTCAGGAGGCTGAGGCAAAAGGATTGCTGCAAGTTTAAAGCCAGACTGGGCTACATAATGAGACACTACATCAGAAATCAGGAAAGAATACTAACCAAACAAAACAAGAAAAGGAAAAAAATGAAGTTATTTGATATACATTTAAATTTGACTTACATACTGATAGGACTGCCTCTGCAAACGGAATGTCACAGAGAAGAACACTGTGCCACAGGCTGACATAACGGCCCCCCATCTTGCTCCACAGCCCAGGGAGTGTTCCTGTCCTTCCTCAAATTAGAGTGGAGTAGAGAATCACAGTGGGAATGCCTGTAGAGCCAGGTGTCTCTGAGACTGGGAATAATTTCAGAGGAGCAGCTTATAACTGTGTCTGTGCTTCATATCTACTCCTTCATTTACAGTAAATGTAAAAGGAGTGCCCAGAATAGATGAAGGGACAGAAAGAGAGGGAGTGCAAAGGGAGGGTGATAGAGCGAGTGAGAGAAAGAGAATCTGATTGTGTGTGTTTGAAAGTATCCCGAGGAGGTAGAAAGACATTTGCAGTATCATTCTTTGGGTATTGTCACCATTAAAACAACAAACACAGTATGTCACATTGGTCTGGAGTTTGCCAGGTAGAGCAGGCCAGCTGGTAAGACTTCCTGCACATCTACGGGTCTCTGTACCTACCTCCCATGCATAGCGCTAAAATGGCACACTATCACATTACCAAGAAAGCCATCTCTCCGGCTCTGACTTTTGAAAGTCTTTCTGCTGCAATAACACAATGAATTAACAAGTAGAGTGCCTTTATTTTGGGGGAAAAAAAGCCTTTTCTGGACAATTCATATTGGGCATAATTGTAGTGAATTGAATGAGCATTTAAAGGACAAGGAACTGCTCTTGTGTGCTCTGTGCTTTGATACTTGCTTTTATAGACAGATGAAGACTCTAAGGGTGGGATGAATTTTATTATTCATCTATTTCCAGATTTATGAGGATGTTAAAGGTGTAGAAACCCACCTGCTAATTATTCTAAACTTCCTTGGCATCTCAAAACATTTCTTTTTCCTAGAGCCCGGAAGTGATTATCACAGACATTAAAGGCACTATATAATTAATCTTGGTGCCTGAAGCTAAGATGCAATAGTAAACTTAATCATAGAACAGTAAGATTTGCTGTAGACTTAGTAACCCCATCACTCTGTTGCCTGAACAGCATCTACAAATAGTTCTGGCTCAAGCACTTTCTGGCATACTATTTCACAATCCAATCATCAGACACCTAGATGATCATGACTTTGAGTTTCCCTTGTTGACGTCTAGACACATCATTGAGAATCAACACTCACCGGTTTGAAATGATATTTTAATACATATTTCCAGATTAACACTATACATGCTTTCGGGTTGCATATATGACCAAGTGCTGTTTGCAATTTTCCTAGAATCTCTTTTGTAATAAGAATTTTTCTATGTGAAACTTATGCCAATTGTTAGATGTGGTTTTATTTTTAGTTAATATATCAGCCTGGTATCGGTATGAAGCCACATTTTTTTAATTTTCTTACCTAGCAAAAGATTTGCTATATATTGTAGAACTATTGGGTTTTTTTCTTTACCCAGTAGTTTTGCTTTAATTCTCCCCAGAAGACTTTTTATATTTTATGAACCTTCACATTATGACCCGTAAATCATCAATCTTACAAGCTTTAATTTGGGAGAAAGGATGGCAAAAAGCTGAAAACTGACTTTCTGAACCAAAATTGCTTTCTTAACATATATATTAAAGAGGAAAATTACTATGATAGGTTCATCGCAATGTAAAACATCATCTCTGATAAATTACAGGTATTTTAAGATTAGTAATTTCCATAGTCATCTTTCTGCCTATAAATGCTTCAGATTTAATTTAAAATAGCATCTGTATTAATTTTATCATTTAGAATAAAAGTTGATTGTTTCTGGTGCCTGTAATTCTCTGCAGTACTGCACATCAAACTGTGCTCTCTGAAGAATTTAAATCATAAATAAAATGTGCATGTTTCTCCCCACAGGAATTCTATCTGAATCAAATCCATCTTTAATTTTTGTCAGAATGGGCCATTAATATTTTATTAACATTTATTGTAGTTTATGCTTTACATTTACGTTATTTTAAATGTGTATAAATTATATTTTGAAAATCCTTATACATAGTTTCTTCTGTTCTTGATTCTGCTGATACATATTTGAATGGTCTGTGCAATGTATTGGCCATTGCAGAGTACACATGAAGGAATATAGATTAAGTAGGAAGGACTGAAATTAACTTTAATGTATATCACTACATTGAGATGCAGTAAACTATGACTCCATGCCTGCTCATTTAAATTAATTAAAGAATTCTAGTCTTGAAAACTATTTATGGATAAAATCACAAACATATATGGATACAGATGAGTGACATCAGTTTCAAATACGGGTATCATCTAAAATGTATTATGTTCATAGCAATCAAGATCTATAAAAATGGTGTTTTTTTTTTTTTCAAGAAAACTGTCTTGGTGCCAACTTTATTTCAAAGGTTACAGTGTTGTTATTCTACCAAAATGGGAATATTCTTGGCTATATCACATTTTGCATATAAGTATAATTTAAAAAAATCAAGTGCTAATTGTTTAAGTATAGAAAATGCAAGTCACATCTCACTTTTATTGTTTGATGACATAAAAATATCATTTAGAAAGAATATTAAGGTTAAGAAATCATTTCACCAGTTTAGCCTTTTACATATACAGAGCATAATCCTATTCAATATACTTCAAACTTGAGTGATTTGTTTCACATAAAATAGTATGATGCATGTACATGTATTTCTGTTTATTATCTTTTTCTATGTGTGTGTTTAGTAAATATACATACTCATATGCTATATTCTGTACACAACAATACGCGCGCGCACACACACACACACACACACACACACACACACACACACAGAGTATTCTGAACTCCTTTGGAATATTGGGCAGCATGGCTCTTACATGATTAGGGCATCTGCTCTGGGATTTCTATGTCCTGAAAACGACAGCAATCTGTGATGATAGGGCTGAAAATCATGAAGAAGCTTGCTAGAAAATTAATCACTGTCTCTACCACTAGAGAGATCTTCAGAAATTTTGCAAAGAAAATCCTAAACATTAAAGAATAAGGGTTACTTTAAAAATCTTTTACTGCTGATTTTTATCCTACATTTTATTGTCAATAAATCAAATAAATACCTAGGAAAGCTGAAAAATACAGCTTCTGTGCCTTTATTAGTCTGTGTTAAGGAATATGGCATCGCAGTTAAAGTTAAATTGTGTCCTCTTGTTAAGACAAAGGATCATGACTCAGTTGAGAAGAAATTGAAATTTAACTTGAACTCCAGTTCAACTAGGCTTCTTTGCCATTGACTTCCAAAATATTTAGCCACTGAAATAAATTTAATCACAAAACTAATAGAATTCCAAATTTTAAAATTCATAAATTTCAAAGGTATTTATAGGTTCAACTTTCAAACAATTTGAGCAGCCATGAAAAAAAATGAGCTTTGTTATAATTTGGATTTTGGATTTTTACATACTGCCCCTACTTACATGTGATATAGCATGTTCAAACGTATGTGTTTGCTCAGTACTCTACACAGAAATGTATTATTCTGGTGCTTCTTTTTGTATGCAATAATATTATGATACTGTCATGAATAAATATAAGAAGAGTTATTGTTATTGTGTATGAGTATGTGCAGGATCTGTGTGTAGACATCCATGATATGGCTCAGGTGTAGAGGTCAGAGGGCAACTCTACATTGTTGGTCCATTCTGTGCCTTCCAGGGCTTAACCTCAGGCCACCAGGTGACTAGAGCAAGTACCATTCTCCCCTGTGCCACCTTCTTGACACTCAAACTTATTCTTTATTTATTCTGATGACTTGTATTACACCCTTCAGTCATTTTATTGCCATATTCTCGCTCCTGTTACATCTTCCTTCTATCAAGTCATCTGAAAAAAGTTTTCAGAAACAGATTTCACTTCCATTTGCAGTAATTTCTAGTTGTCAGTCTGTAAAGCAAAGCGCAGTAACCCAACATGTATGCAAAAAAGGGCAGTTTGTAACATCAGTTCCTTTCTCACAGATAGCACTGACAACTCTTCCACCCTTCTTGCGGCTCTATTTTAAGCTGGAATCCTGTAAAATATAAATGTATCAGAAATTATTACATTCACCAAGCTATGCAATTACAACCTCATTGTGTTTTGTTCTAAAATCATTATAATGGTTAGCTTATTTAGGAATAGTAAGGTTTTTGAAGAGCTTCACCTGCAAATCGTTTACTGAACGTAACTACATGGCTAAAAAGACTGACTGTGGGACAAATGCATAGCACTTCCTCTGAAACTAGATTTAAATAGATATTGGCCAAAAATTTTTACTGTGGGTTCAAACATTACTTTGAACTTGTTTTAGAAAGATAATCTTTAATGTTTTAATCTGAAGTATGTTGTTGATCAGTCTGTAAGAAATAATTAAAGACTGAATAAAAACATTTCAAAATTCATTTATTTAACAGATATTTGCTTTGTAGATGTGCATTAAATGCTAAAAATGGTGCCAAACTTATCAAAACAATGAAGAGATACACAGAGCAAATTTCATTAAAAGCCACTCGTGTCATCAGATAAACCCTATTAATATTATTATTGCTATTGTAATTATTATTAATTGTGTGTGGATATATATTGTGGTTGTGCGTGTGTCACTTTAGACTTGTGTGTCTGTGAGTTTAGACGTGCATTTGGTTGCATACATATGTGTGTCAGTGTAGACATGTGTATCAGTGTTAATGTGAATGTTTGTCTGTGTGTGTGTCATGTGTTTATATTTGTGTGTAAGTGTAGATATGAGTGTGTGTGTGTTTCTGTCTGTGTGTATTTTTATCTGTATGTATGTAAATGTGTGTGTCAGTGTAAATGTGTGTATGTAAGTGTAGACACATGTGTATGTCAGCGTAGACATGAGTGTTGTGTGTGTTTATGTGTATGTGTGTATCTGCGTGTGTGTGTGTGTGTGTGTGTGTGTGTGTGTGTGTGTGTGTGTATGCCGTGCTGCACTTTTGGAGTTCAGATAACAACTCTTCAGAACTGATTCTCTCCTTTCACTCTGGCTTCCAGTGATTGAACTCAAAACATCAGGCTTACACTGTATGGGCTTTTACCCACTGAACCATCTCACCCACCTTAGACCTAAACTATAAACAGAGTTTTTTCTAAATCTGATTTCAAATGAATAGAAATATTTTAAAGGTAAAAATCATGTTGACTTATCTAGATTAAAATGTTTTTCTTAAATGTATGCAATTTCAACTGTGTTTTCCAGGGGTTTATGTGTTTATATTGTCACTAAATTATATTGGAAGTAAACCCATCGCTTTACATATTGATTTTACTATTACAGTAAAGAGAAGCTGTGAAGGCTATCCTAAGACTGTGGATCAGGAATCTGAGTGCAGGTTTAGAATACAATGCTGGTTCAGAAGATTGAAATGGCTACTCCCAGTACTGGCCAGGCCTGCAAGTATCTTGGTATATGATTAGGGAAATGTGGACTTATTAGCAACATCCATATCCAGCCCGCCAACAACTGGATCCTGTGAATTTTTTCATAATATCTGGCCCCAAAGTGACAGCTCTGGAACAGAAGTAAAGGGAGAAATGCAAAGGCCATAAATGAAAACTTTGGATCTCTGTGACCAAATCAAAAGCAGCATTCAGTCACCTCCACCACACTAGCATATCTCATCCAATAGAAATGACTGAATAAATCCAGGTCATACATGACGGGGAAATTATTCAAAGCCTACTGGCTATATCTGGTTAAATTTGATAAATTCTTATGTAAACTTTCAAAAGTGAAAGAAAAGGAAATAAATTACTGGAAGTGAACTGCATTTATCAAAATATCTATTCATTTCAATTATAATTGAGGGAGATTTAGCACATTTAAAAATTTTTAATTTTATTATTTTACATGTATTAATGCCCTTTGCTTATAGGTATGTAGACTTGCACGTACCAAGTATGTGCCTGGTACCTGTGGCAGTCAGATAAAAGCACTGGATCCCTTGTAACTGGAGTTAAAGATGGTGTTGAGCTGGCATGTTGGTGCTAGGAATTGAACCTGATGCACCTAGAAGAGCAACAAGTACTATTAAACACTGAGCCAAGTCTCCGGCACTTCTGGCACTATCTTAATCATAGTAATGCTATACAGAGAATACAAATCAGTCCATGGCAGCCTGAGATTTATTACTTATAATAATTCATTGTTGGACCATAATAAGAACATGATTTTATTTCTTTGGCCACAACTAGTAGCTTCACATTTATATAAGAAGTCAACTGTCATATGTAATATGCACTCTATTTTTATATTGTTTGGTAAGCAATTTTTATGCAGAGTCTTTTCAATTTAAAATTTTTAATGTCTTCTTATATGTGGTACCTGCTTGTACAGCTGATCCTATAAGTTTTATTTGTCACAGTAGCTTAGGAGTAAATGGCATTACATAAACAGACCTTCATTTGAAAGACAGCTCTGGCAGTTATACAATATGTCAATTTTCTTAGTGTTTTGCTTCTATTAATCCTTGGTATAATGAAGAAAACAATCAAACTTCACAGAATTGTAAGGGACAACATACCCATGCAATAAAAACTTTGAAAAGTGCCCATCGCTAATTAGGCTGTCACTAGGGGATGTCTTCTCAGCATTGATATGACAAGCAGGGATGGTAATAGAACATCATGTCATGCAAAATGTGAAGATAATATGAACTGTTAAGTATTCAGCTAATGAATGGGTCATTCAATTGAAAAGAAAATAATCCTAAAGTTCTCAAATTCATAACATTTTTATTAGCAATTACTTTGAAATAATTTTTCCTTCCTCCAGAAAATACAAAAGAACACTTTACATCATGTATTTTATTAACCAAAAGAATCCAGTTTAAATGGTCAAATTCAGTTAGGAAGTTGCACATGAACAAAAGAAAAGCTTTAAAATGAAGCCCTCTGCACCAGAGGCCATCCTCCACAAAGCCTAAGAAGAGACAATGGAAACTCACTACATGTGTAGGTGCAAACAAGTTTGCCAACTGCACAATTGCATTGCCCTCTCTTAGGATTGGAAGGGAGTGGAGAGGGAGGATCTGTGGAGGGAGTAGGAGGGAAATGGGAGGAGGGGATGGAGTGGGAATTTGGAGTGGTATTTTTTAAGTAATAAAACAACAATAAAACTTTTATTTCTTTATCTAAAAAAAAAAAAGAGACAATGGAATCTCTCTCTATGGAGCTGAGTCTGTAACATCTATGCTAGCAGAGTAATACCTAAGAGGGCAAACACAGGAAAAGAAGTTTGAGTTTTAGTTTTGGTGACACTTAGTGAGATGTTAGTGATATTTTATAACAGGTTTAATCGCATCTAATTGATAATGCCAGTCTTCAACATGAGCCATGTCTAAAGTGTCTGGGGACATGCTGAGCATCTGAGCATCACCTGAAATTTTGACTTTCCTACAGTTCATTAAAAACTATGTTACAGACATTGCAGACAACAAAAGCACAAACTCACAGGTTTTTTTAAATTAATAGCTTAAATATTTTATAAGTAAAATTTAAGTCATCATGAAAGTGTGTGTGTGTCTTTAGGAGTATTTGTTTATATATTGTAAAGAAATCTAGGAGTGTCCTCCTTTTCTCCATAGTAGACTTGACTGAGGTCTAATTGCAAACAGCAGTGACATATAAAATAGAAAAGATCTTTGAATTCAGACCTTTACTATACCGTACTGTAAGTGTGTTAAGACTGGGGTTTTCAAAATGTGCCTTAATGATTCAACACCTCACGCTTGCAGTCAAATTGTTTGTTTGTTTCCAGTACATATTTCATATAGGTCAGGCTGGAATTAATTTTGGAGTAAACCTGTCATTTACACCTGCCTTTCCATCTCTCTTGTAGGATCTAATTAAATGCACAAAGTATATTAACCTTGGTTGATGGAGTGACTCCTTGTCATTCCTTTGTAAACTAATGCAACATAGGCATCATTTCAAGAATTCAAAATGATGGTGTGATTAAAGCAATGGTTTAAGGCAATGGATTTTGTCCTCTTTCTGTAAGCATAATTAAAACAGGCTAGGAACAGTTGCTCATAGACAAATGGGTACAGCGTTTAGCTGAATAAGAATGGCATCTTCTTCATTATTTCTTCATTGGCAATCTCAAGCATTTCTATAGTTTTTATTGCTGGAGAATTGCTAGACTTCTGTGGGTGTGCTAAATTAGCACATAGTCATTACAAATATACAGAATCATAAATTGATTTATTTCATAGTGAGGACTTAGTTTAAAACTGACTTTTAGCATAACTATTAGTCCTTATCAGTTGCCTTGAAAGCTTCATGGATTTCAGTATCTCATAAGGAAGGTGGGTCTGCTTCTGCTGTCTGTGTTCCTCTGCGTTCCCACTCCATACCCCAGCAGGAGCACAGACTAAACAGCGAGCTCAGTAGTTAAACTGTGATTACTTCTCACTGCAGCTCCTCAGTATTTTGTTGTTTGCTTGTTTGTCCTCTTCTGTCTCCTTTTTTGTTGAGATGACTATTAATAATTTGAAACCCAGCCTTAATATTGAGAGTATATATACTCATCACATCCAAGGTAATCTTTCACAGGAAAGCAAAAATGTTATCTTTTTAAACTACTCCCTTGCCTTGCCATGTATAGGTGCTCACTGACTATTGCTGGTCATTGCTTCCTGGAGAGGATGCCCCTTGATGGCCTTGACCCTTTCTCAGTGTCCCCGTCAAAACAATGACAACATAGTAAAATAACAAACACAAATAAAATGTCTCAAAAGGTGTGAATAAAGAATGGGCTTGGGGAAGTGACCCAGAATGTTTCCCTGTAGAATCCTGAATTATACTGTGTCACTTTGTCATTTTTAAAATATGAATCAGAATATAAAATAGACATAACAGAATTGTCCTTAACATATGAATAATCTGTCTAGCATGCTAGAAAATTTATTACAAATTTACTATCGATTACAGATATGATATCAGTTGATTAAATCCTTCACATTGGCATATCACTCTATCAGTTATAAAACATTTCATGTTTTACCTGCATAGTCAGGATTATTTGTAACTTTGCAAATCCAGTGTTTTAGAGGAGGAACAAAAACCCATATAGAGACTGAAATCCCGTATCACAAAGATCTTACACCATAAGATTTACTTTTTCTTTGGGGAATTTTTTTTTTTTTAGCTATGGCAGACATTTCTCATGTAAAGAAGAAAAACAGAATACAGTATTAAATTCATTTGGAAACTTCGTGGCAATGCCAGGAACCACCGTCAAATATATAAATATGCTAAAACTAAAAAATGACTGTCCTGTAGAATTGTTTAGATTTTAAAACAGAAAGAATTCCATCTTTATTTAATATTAACAGAAGTCTGTATCTAAGTAAAGGAGAGGCATGGAAGTTCAAAGCCTCGCAGTGTGCAAGAGGCCTCAAATCCTGGTACATATCCAGGGCACTCTGCAATAAGACACTTGGTTATCTTCTGAATGGTCATCAAATGTGGACAGATGTTCATAAAATAAATCATATTAGCAACAGGAAAAGTAACGAAACACTCAAAATCATAATGAACAAAATATGCTACTATTTTTCAGTTTCAGATTTCACTCAAATAAATTGACACTTATGTCAAATATAGTATATATTTGCCTGTCATTCACCTATGCAGACAAACTCACATTTTTATTTTAGTAAAGAATGTTCAGGCTATTCTGAGTTCTTAATTAAGGCACATAACTTTCAGACAAAGTTACATTTGCTTAAAATACTAGACCTATTCATATACAAGGAAAGGAAAACTCAGTGTAGACATTTGATATAAATTAACCAATGTAAAATTGTAAAGATTTTATTTTATTATGGAATGGATTCAGAAAACCTTCTTTTGGGTAGATGAAAATTATTTGTAGAGTATTAGTTACTACTTAGATAAATGGTTTGGCTTACTTGAAACTATTTACTATTTTTAATTCCAATAACTATAAAGAATAAAGTTATAGCATTTTATAATATTACAGTCAATCTTTAATATTCACTGTGCCTTTTCTGCTTCGAAATAAAGATGTGCATTTGTTTGGGTGTGGTATGATGGCACATGCCTGCAATTCCAGTTTTAGTGAGGTGGATGCAGAAGGATCAAGTGTTCAAAGTCACTCTTACTATAGCGTAAGTTTAGGACATCCTGAATTACATGAGAGCCTCTCTCAAACAAAGAAACAATCAGTTATTTACACCTGATTTGAATTTTAAGAACTTATGTGTTTATCTCTAGAAAATTTAATAGCTAGAATATTCTATTAATTGTTGCCTGCTTATTTTGGTACTGGGTCAAAAGTTCGATACTTTCCTGTCTCTTGATGAACTGGGCCTACACAAACCCAGGCCAGACTATTAGATAATATGATTGGATTCAGGAAAGAAAAACAAAATGCTAAACATAGGCATTCAATAATCCACGATTATAAGCATAGAAAGGGGGAAAAAGAAAAATTAAGGAGAGAGCAACAGAAATCCAGTAGACTCAATTGATCTACAGGGAAGTGGGTTTTCATTACTCATAGATAAATATATTCATTACTCCCAGTACAAAAGTGTCAAATAGAAACTTCCAGAACACTTCAATAAGCTTAAGACTGTGTTTTGTTCTGTATGTTGAAATTTCATGCTGTCTGTCCTACTGTTCACAGATCAAGGGTCACACTATGTCCAGCATTTCCACATGGATGCGACCTTTTCCTTGGTCATACTTCCTCATCCATATGGTAATAAAATTGAATACTGGGGACAGGAATGTGACTTTACTTGACAGTGTCTCTGAAACTCAATTATATCATGCCCAAGACTTTAGACATTTTAAAGATCTATAAACTAGTTAACTGCAACCAGAAAAACCTAGATCTAAATTTCAGGTCTCAACAAACATATAAGGGAGTCACAGGCATCTGTATCTTCAGCTGCAGGTTATCTGACAACTCTGGCCTCTCTGGTTAGCTGCATGTTTATGTAAAGACATATACATACAAACTCAATTAGTAATAATAAAGTTAGTAATGTCTTCCAACACGTTTTTTGAAAAGTAAGATAAATTTATGATCTTGTTAAGACTTATGAGAATTTATTTTGGAAGTTTTGACTCAACCTAATTTATAAATTAAACCTCACTATTGATACCAATGAAGTGAATAAGAGCTAGCTATGCTAAGGCTTTTGGTATGCAATGAGCATCCTGAATTATATCCCCATGGATCTGACTCTTCTACGGAAAACTAAGTAGCAACATATAGTGGGCAAGAGTGAATTACTGCTGTGGTTCAAGATCCCTATTTTGTTTTTATGTCTGTGATTGAATATTTCACAAGTTTTTTTGTTTAAATTCTGGGTCTTAGTGGTTTTGGTTCTCATGGGCAAAAGCAGTAGATTATAAGTGATAGAATCTAAAAGAACAAGGTAGGCGAGAAAGAAAAAGTGTATTAAGGGAAGAAAAGAGGGCAGATGTGAGCAGTGTTGTTACATACTTATTGTTACATCTATATTCAGCCCATATAGAACCGTGCCAATGTCAGAAACAACAAATAAAAAGTCAACGGGACAGAGTGTTCTTTCTGGGAGACACTTCACATTCTCAACATAGTTGGCATCAGATGTGCCTATGCAGAACACTCTACTGTATCTTTTCCATCTCCAGGCCGAACCTATTTCATTCATCCAAATGTGCTTGCAGGAATAAAGCTCCAGCATAGGGTCTTCAGTTAAGTAGACTCCTGGTGAGTTCCCGTGTGAAAGAGATATAGGGTGGTGTAGGCCGGACAGTCAAGGTCGTGGTTTTGTCTTGAACTGGAATAGGAATCATCTCAACATTTATTAAAACAATGCATAGGTAGTAATAAATTGGAAAATAAACTGAAGATTTGTACTGTCAGACAGTTGTCCTGAGACTGTTAAATCCCCGAAGACAGCCTCCCTGACTGTAAGGTGCCATCCCAGATATCTGCTTATAGAGCACATGGTTGTGGTTGACTGTCCTATACCTGTGTAAAACTCTCTCCTTTCTTCCTTCACTTCCCTAGCATTCTGTTTGTCACCAACAGTTCTCCACATAGTATCACAAATATTTGTAATATATTGTAACTTTATATAGCTTTTATTTCTTCTTGGTCTTTTATATTAATTTTACTGTCAGGTGAAACAGAAATAGATTTTAAAAAACTCATCTGAATATGTGTTGAAAACCTAAATAAATCCATTATTCTGATTTATCAAATGAAAAGGACAGTTTTATCGTAGATTAGACACAATACAGGTCTGGACCATTTGTAAAGGAAAGGGAGGCTAGTTACTGAAATCACAAATACCATTGCAAACACCGATTCATTTTACACTTAAATGATAGAAGAAAAGCAACATTTTAACCCTCTATAGTACACAAAGATAGAGTTCCTGCATTTGAACTCAATTGCAAGGTAACAGAGAAATATGTATCTCTAGAAAAGGTTAACCATTATACCTTTGTACAGAAACAAAAAACAATGTACAGGGTGGATCTGAATTACCTCAGCAACTAGGCTTTTTTGGCCTAACAAAATAGAGATAATTTAAAATATTTAAAGTAAATACGCAAATATGATTGATTAGAGAATGTTCGCTAAATTGAAATAATAGCCATTACCAGTGACTGAAACAATGAATCTTTGCCTAAAGCACCGAATGCAATAAGGCTTTTCATAACTTTTTGTATGCATAGTAAAGACTAAATTTGTTGTAGCATCCACAGAGATTTAAATTAATTTCAGAAAGAAAATTATTACATTAATTTGTTTTCATCGAATATAATTTAGAATTAGTTATTCAGTAAGGGTTTTCCCAGTAGCCTTTAATAAAATGATAGAGATGGGCTTATGGGGAGAGAATCTTAATTGTTCAGCATTCCATTTCTGTTTGACTCATTTTCCAACTTCGTTATTAGTGTGGAACAGCTTCAGTAAACTGATGTTTGTATACTACAGTCCCAGACTCCCAGCTCTGGTCTCCAGTTGTTATGATTGCACTTAAAGAAACATGCACAGTCGGGACTGCTTTAGTCTGCATTGTCTGAGGAGTATCCCCATTGTTCTCCTAAGCACAGCAAACACTGAAGGCAAATGTGACCTCACCCTCCTGCCCTCTCAAGTTTATAAGCCATAGAAGCATTTTCTCTGGGCCCATATACATATCCTTCCCATGAAATGGGCATTTGGTGACTTGCCATTAAGCCTTTGCATTAATTTATCTCTGTTCAATAATATAGCACCTCCATAGAATAAATGCATAAAAATTCTATGCTTGAAAGAGTTAATGCTTCATTAGGAAGGTCTAGATATATTTGGTCAAATGAGAATGGCATATAGGGACATATTTCATAGTAAGGTTATATCCAAGTTCCTCCCTGTCTACCTCTCTGTTTGTGTATGTGTGAGTCTTTGAGTGCACCTATTCAGACACACACATTTGTAGCACTGGGGAAAGAAGCTAAGACTTTGTACATGCTGTGTAAAAGTACTCTCCCACAGAACTGTACACTGTAGCCTTAATTTGGATGCTTTATTAAGGTTTGGCTGGTTAATTGAAAATTAGGCTCAACAACTCTTTCTGATTTGTTGATGTGCATATACTTAATGAAATAACACATGGAAATCAATTGGAAGATATTAAGTGACTATAGAATTACAGCGGAGTTTCTTGCAGATTTACTCCTGGGATTCCAGTTTATTAATGAGTTGTGAAGTTGGAGTCTCATTTAGTCAACAGAAATAAAAGGCAATTGTTTAAAGAAAGTTTGACAACTTCGGATCTACAGTGTAAGTTCACAGACTGCAAGCTCCCACTAGACCTTACTGCAGAAGTACCTTCATAACCTTTGCCTTCACCCTTTCAAACAATGCAAATGTTTACCATCTTTCTTCTCCTTCTACTTTCTGAACAGGGCATCCCAATTTATTTTAGAAAGATTAACTAAAACCTAGAGGGTTATAACATACTGAACAATCAGAAAATAATGCTTTTTCATTTATTGTTCTAGTGAATATATAGTAGAAACTAAATATTAGCAAATTATTCAAGAAACAGTTGATTAATGAGTAAAATTCAGTACTCATTTAGTACCCAATGTGAACATGATACTACAATTGATGACATTTAGAAAGTTAAATTTGTTTCTTACAAATAACAAATTATGTTTCTTACAAGTGTGTATATATATGTATATGTATACATATATATAAAATGAAATAACCATGAACAGTATATATCCCATCATATTTAATGGAAAGCAATGTATATTGGTCTAAAGTTGGATAAATATTAAGAGAACGAAGTGAAGCAGAGCTTACATCTAGTGAATGTAATTAGCCAGGTTACCCCAAATGAAGATGGTAGGTTCACAGATGTGGGAATTTGGGCTGTTTTTTTACACACGAATTTCTAAGACAATCAAGATGCTATGTGGAGTTGACCCTTACAGATATGAGTCTGGACTCATTTTAACAACATGAAGTTTAGGCTGTAGGACAGAAACAAAGTAACAGGAAAAAGTCTACCTGTATCCTACCTATAAGACCTATAAGGGTATGAGTTCTGAGAAGTGTCAGAGAATCAATAAAAATGAGTATCACTCATGCAACATGAAATGAGTTGTCACAAACTAGAAGTTTGCTGTATACATTTCAAAACTTCTTGTAGAATCATATTATTTCAAATATTGTTTCAAATATTTAACATGTAAGTATGTTTAAATGTATAAGATAAGCAGATTTTGAAAGTTATTTATTTTTTTCAGGTTTGAGTCATATTGGGGATAGAAGCAAGAAATTTGAAAATCTTAATCTACAACTTAATGACATCCTCACTCTCATTTTTGAGAAAGGATCTTGCTGCTTAACCCTGTCTTGTCTTGGAGCCCAAATCTTCCTCCCCTTACCTCCTGAGTACTGTATGTGCCCCCTGTTGGGCTCAGTTCGCTGTTCTTTACTCTTGGCCTTAGATTCTTCCAAGGAGAACTTGCATGACACCATTCCCCAACACTCTTTGACCTGAATGCATGAAGATATTCATAAAATTCTTTTAAATGTAATATTTCTTAGAAAAAGATAGTGGATATAACATATGAGTGGGTGCTTTCTCCTTCTTTTATAAGAACAGGGATAACCTTAGTGAGCAAACATAGTGATCCAATGCAAATGTTTAACTCTTATCCTGTTCTAATATCGTCACTTCTCATTGAATCTTCTTTCAATTCATTTTAGAACTATATTGAGCTTGCAACTACAACCACTTTAACACAACCTAGGAGCAAGTGGCATTCAGTTATATTACTTTCTTAAAATATGGAGACAGGGCTTGCAATAAAATACATCCATGAATAATGTACTGCGACCTGGGTTATTGTATGTGAGTTAGAAGACAGTGTCATATATAAGAGAAAAGTAGACGATTATTTCCTTTGTAAAGGGACCTTCTGAAAAGAATTTAAGTATCCAGGTAAATAAGTGACCGGAGCAGCAAGAATTTGTGAGGCTATGCAAAAATATTAAGTTATTTTCAACATAAAAATTATGTTTTGGTGCCCAATCTTTATTTTTTACTTTTGCTTTTAATCTGATGTTTTTAAATAATAGTTTTGCTTAATAAAAGAAATAAGAAAAGGTTTCTCCTATTCCTATCAGAACTACCATTCATCAGCAATTACACATATTTGTATTAAATGTTTAGTAGTAGTCTTAAGATAACATATTTCTAAAGTGTTATTTGTCTTTAACAAAAGAGTTGTTTTGACGAAAATATTTATTCTAAATTTATGTTCAGAACATTCATTTTATAGATGACGCTTCCACTAAAAGGATCCCTTTCCATGTTTATTGGTGTCAATTCATTTTATGAATATTCATTAGTAGCTCACAAATGTATTAGAGACCACACATAGCATTAGGCAGTATTAATAATGCATGCAGAGTTAGAGTACCTATTAATATTTTTGAGACTAACTCAGCTTTTCCAAATGATTTTAGATGTAGGCAATGTTCCAAACGACATAAAATTGGAGTCCCCCCAATAAAACAAAGACTGCAAATCTACTTAGCTAATTAAAGAAGCTTATGTTAGGTTGTAGGCTCAACTGGGAAGACGAAGGATCACACCTATATTTTTAAAATAATGTGTAGTGGATAATTTAGAGGTCTGTATAATATTTTCTCATGGCATTTTCTAGTCTATAAATTGCATTCACTAGAATATTACCTCTCTCAAATTAGGAGTTATTAATCACTTTGTCATGTCAGGAAAAAGCAGCAAAGACAATTAAATTAATGTGCAATTTGACGTTTTTACCTATGCTCTGCTTCTTTGTATTTTTGAATTACACCTTTTGTTTGCTACTAATCAAATGAAGTTACTGAATCACCTCTATGATATGATTACTATAAATTAATTATTTGGCCAAATAATTCCTTACACTAAGAAGAACCATACATCGGGTGAAGGTGTGTTATGTTTCAATGTATTTTTTTAGGAGCCTACAAGAAGTGTAGAAAGAAGATAATTTTGTCTTCCTATGTATTTTACAGCATTATACAGAGTTTCATGTCTTTCAAGTGTACATATTAATTTCTGCTGCAAGATATGAGGGATAAATACGTAGATAATCTATCATACTCACGTGTGTTTAAATTTCATATCCACATTTGCCAAAACACTTATACTTACTTCAAGAATTTCTACTAGAGCTATTTACTTCACAAATTGACATAACTGAACATACTTACAAAAAAATGCCCCTCTCAGTCCTTTTATTATACAACTAATTAAATTAGAATTAAAGTGAGATTGAATTTGCACAGATATAGGCAAGCAAACAAATACCTACTTGCTCTTTAAGTCACGTTTTTCTCTGGCTTGCTAATCTGCAAAATCTGAGCATCCACAAAGGGCATCTTTCTAATTATCACAAATCCACAGATGTGCCACATAGAGCATGGAACACTTGCCTGGCACAGTATGGCCAAGGCTCAGAAGTGGCTTGTTTTTGCTTTTCTATTGGGTATATAGGAAGGTTAATGAGGTTTGGTCAGAATTACTTAAAGCAATGTTTAAAAAAATTACATTTCAGAGCATCCCACCTTGACCTATTAGTTGTCCTATTATACCCAAAGTGATGAGAAGAAAAACTTGAAGTCATAACCCACCTCCCAGCAGTTGCCAGGTGTGATTTTGCTGTAACGGAAATCTTTAAAAGCCTCCGACATGAGACAATGATACCCCCCACCTGCAAAATCTTAATGATATAGAAAGTGGTTGAAACAGAAAAGAGG
Organism: Ondatra zibethicus; assembly: GCA_004026605.1. Taxonomy (NCBI): domain Eukaryota; kingdom Metazoa; phylum Chordata; class Mammalia; order Rodentia; family Cricetidae; genus Ondatra; species Ondatra zibethicus. Next base: position 87,553 of record PVIU01005721.1, on the reverse strand, counting down.
GTTTTCTTGCCCCTCTCAGTCCATGGCATTTATTCCTGCTCCTATTTTTAAAAAGACAGTCTGTGGTTACTTTGGTGTGAGAATGCACATTAGTTTTTCTACATCAGCTGTGCTTTATAAATTCAGGCTACAAGCACACTAATGTGACTATCAATAATCTATTCAGATTCACGAAGTAGGCATTGTATAATTGCCTGCTGTGATTCTGTTGAATTGCATCTTTTGAAAGCTTGAACTTTTTATGAATTGGTACTTTCCCTACCTTTAAAGGTACATTTACAAAGTCAGCTTATAATTATCTGACTTAAAAGCAACAGCTAGCAAGACATAGCCTTTAAGTAACAATGCGTCAATTGATCAGTTAAGGCTAATAAATAGCCTTGGATTCATGGCCAGGGACCAAGAGTGAGATAATCAATGGAAAGCAGGAAACATAGGGCCATAATTTATTTGTTGTCAAATAATATGTTTACAACTGCATATGCCAACATAAAATGATGGCATAAAATAAGTTCTCCAACATAGATGAATCAACATTAGAATTCACAGAAGAAAGCTTAACCATTACAAGGTTGATGCTCAAGTCTTAATACTTTTTAATACAATGATTTGCACATTCTGTGAAAGAATGAGCATTCTGAAGTGATTTGATATTTCCCCAGATATGAAGTAAATCCAGTGCATAGTGTTGTACTTCTTTTTGGACAGCTTAATATTTTGTCCCATTTCTAAAACAGAAGGGCAATATTGCAGCAGGATCAACTGGAAACGTAACCGAACCTTGAGCTCTCACCGCTTTCCTTCACCAGTACAATGAAGTAGACACTTTGCTCACATATCGGTCCTCATTCCATTACCGGGGAAAGAATTGGCTCTTGGCATTGCCTTCGACTTCTCTGCAGGAAGTTAAATCATCATGCGGCTTTGAAGATGAAAGATTTGTGGGTAATCTTACAGTAGCAATTTTGAGACACTGTGCACATTTACCCATATGATTTTTAAAATAATTTAGGATTCTTAATTGACAAAGAAAGCTGTCCCAAGAAGTAGATCTTCATAGTCTCACATCCTTGAGAGTCTTAGTTTCTACAATGTAACTGTGTTGCCATAAGGTTTTAAAATGAAAAAGTAGAATTTGCCTGTTAAAATGAATTAATGAAAAGAGAAACAAGATATTCAAGGAGATAACTCACCTTCAACATTGCATTGAATCACAATCTTCAGAAGCAGTCAGCTATTAAAGGTGTGTTGATTTTATATCCAGGTGCTTTGTTCTCTCAAGCCCCACATCTTGATGGTTCTGATACTCTGAAAAGTATTTCCTAATTGCTTTTTTAATTACACGCTATATTGTGGATAACCTTGATCACATTTGTTATTATTTACTTGTAACATACTATTCTGTTACATATGTTACATGACCATATTTTACACATGGATTCTAATGGAGATTGTGTTATATTTAAATTTATCTCATGAAGATCACAGTTCATGTAGATAGGTAGTTAGATCAAGGGTATCGAGTCCCAGAGGTGAGAGAAATTATTGAAAACTAAGTAGGTATTCTCATGGATGAAGAGTACTAAAGCTGTTCTTCAAGCTGTGTAAGAGTCCTCTGATGCAAATTCTTAGTTACTGCAGATGAGAGCAATTTTATCACATCCCTGACACTGCTGGATTTTTACCTTTCCTATATATATATACCGAGGATGGACCATGGTAAGCTAGGTGAACTGCTTCTAATACCTAAATCACTGCCTTCAATAATGAGAATAATTCTTTAGCGTAACTCTGTGTTTGAGAATAGATTACCACTGTCAAATTTAGACAAAACAACTTCCCAAAACAACCAGACATTTCTCCAGCACTGAAGCAAAGCAAGAGTGGATTTAATTATCCAAGGCATGCATAGCTTACAAAGTTAGGGTAATATTATAGCACAATAACTAAAGTGCTGAAAGAATGTAGGACTGCTAAGTACAGTTGCTGTAAGGAAAAATGCTAAAACATTTTTGAGACAAAAATGTCAGTGTTATGGCATAGACTGTTTCTCTATAAGATATCACCGCAAAAGCATTAACTCTTCCTCTCTCCATTACATGGATTCTAAATACTGAAGCTGTAAATATAGCTGAGTTTTGCTGGCATTTAATTAGTTTACGTGTGGGCCTGTGCGATGACTCAGTGAGTAAAGCCACTTGACAACAGACATAACTACTTGAATTTGATCCCAAAGACCCACGTGATGGAAAGAACCAGCTTGCAAATAGCATGCTGTAGTATGTCTGCATAGGTGGAATGCAATAATATTAAAATTAAGTATTTTAAATGAAAAAGGATATCCAACACAAATATTAATTTTCTTGAGTTTGTACTTAAGTCTTTTCTGTAAACTCAGAGACTCTATATTCATATGTGCTTCCTAGTAATCCTCACCAAAAAATTAACAGTGGATTATGTGGAAGAAGAGCATTGTTCCCAGGAATATATACACACAGGACTCAGTCCTGGAATTGAGGATAATGGTCAGTGGGTAAAATGTTTACCATGCAAACAAAAGGATTGAAGTTCTAATCCCCAACACCCACATAGCAGTCAGGTAGATGTTTGACTTCCTGTAATCAACTTTGGGTTGAATGGAAGAACCTGTCTAAGTATACAAGTTGCAGAGGGACATCAACTTCTACCCTCTACAGTCACATGCACACACATGCATATGCAATTGCATATACATGTAATCATGCATTAACATGCATATATATGCCAATAATATCAATATAATTAATAATAAATATAGTTATCTCTGTCTTCCTTAGAACCAATAACCTTTTAAATTAAATCCTCTCTATACAATAAACTACAAATCAAAGTAGTGTGAGTATGGATTCATGGAAAAATAAATGAAGAATGAGCCTTGGTGGGTTGGCCATTTAGAGATCTTAGAAAAGAAATTTTAATTTCCAATAACCCTGGATAAAGTTTCTTAAATGCAGAATGATGAGAAAAGTAACTACACTTGCAGGGGTTCGTGATAAAGACAATTGCTTGATCCACCTAATAGTTACAGCTAGCATATAAACAGAATCATCTGATGTATCTGTTAGGCTGTTTGAGCTACAATAAAAGAATCCTCATAGTCTAGGAATATTTGTTTATTTCTATAAGTGTTTACTAATAAACAAAAATATTTATTTCTCATAAGTCTGGAGTCAGGAATGTGCAAAGTCAAGTTAGTTGGTGACATCTGGATTGTCAGTTGTCAGAAGGAAACAGGCAGGTATGTTCCTTTCTTTAGGGTGCTAAATCATTCCAGGTATCTAGACTTTCATTGTCTGATCCTTCTTTTTGACCCCACATTCCAAGGAGATAGTTTTTTCAATAATACAAGTGCAGGAAACAATAATAAATAGTATGCAACACTACACAGTTTTAAATATAAGATTTGCCTTCCAACTTTGGTCTTTCTAGAAGATGGAGGGGAGAGGGCCTCGGGCTTCCCACAGGACAGGGTACCCTGCCCACTCTCAAGGAAGCAGGGGGAGGGAGGAGGGTTAGTGGGGGAGCGGGAGGGACTGGGAGAAGGGGAGGAAGTGTAATTTTTTTGAATGAAAAATAAAAGAGCTTTAGTCTCAAAAAATATAAAATAAAATAATATAATTGAGTGTATTTACAAAAAAAGAAAAAAGAAACTTCATCTTGCTATTGCAATCTCCCACTCAAGACATGCTTTTCAACTTTACCAGAAAATAACTTGTTTCTGTTTGTCTTAATTCTGAAATCAGTAATATCTCTTTTTTGTAAAGCATCTTAGTGTTGGTCTTCTCATCATTTTACCCCACTGTGACTTAATACAACAGGACTTTGGAGGTTCACTTTCTGCAAAAAGTCCCTCTGTTCCTATTTATTCCTGACCACACTGTATTTCCTCTTTCTGTCAAAGCTCATTCATTTATCCATCCAGTCCTTCTTTGATCAAGGATTAAACATATCTTGTGCATCAAATTCTGCCTGCTGCACTGCAGCTAGGTGTTTTCATTCTCTGGGATGATTCATCCAGAGAGGTTACTCCGTTCAAATTCACATAGAGAAAAATGCTTTTCCACTCTGCCTTGCCTTTTCTCTGTGAAACCATGGCTCTCAGGAGTGCTAGCATTGTGCTTAATGTTCATCATCCTTTACAACAAAAGGATAAATTTCAGGGGAAAAAAAAGCAAGGAACTTTCTAGAATAACTCGATATATCTTTGATTACACAGTAATGACACCTGGACAGAAATAGAGGCAGAAAGAGTGGCAATATTCTCAGCAAGTGGCTCCATGGCTCTGTCACTCTTCAAATCATGGGGAATTTCCTCCTATTACAGACAATGTTATTTGATTTCAAGTGGTAGGCATCATTAGCCTTTCTAGGATTTAATTTTATTTGATGAAATAAGTGACTGTAATTTGGTGTTTGATGCTATATTTTTTAACTTTCAGGTAACTTTCATAGTTTATTTTTTACAAGGTATTTTTTATTTTTACTAAAAATCTGTGGGCTGTCTGCTATCTATCTATTTCAGTTTCTAAACTCTCTTCTGAGCAAATTCTGTCTCTCTGTTCCTCCCTCCCTCCTTCCTTTATTCTCTCCCACCTTCCCTTCTCTTCTCCCTCTCTAATTTTTTACACAAGGTATACACACACAAATAATATATATTTATGCATCTACTTTTCTTCAGTATCACAGTCCTCTCAAATTATTGGGTTACTACTTTTCTCATTCTAGCAACATGTTAATAAGATCATTTAACATGTGTCCAGTATTGAAGGCTAAACAAATCATTCTCAAATATTAGTTCAGAAAAGAATCATGTTGGGAAGTTATCCTAAACATGGATTCCTAGGTTCTTTCCAGACTTTCTGAATATTATTTCAGAGGTGTAGCCCCTGGTTACGTTAGCTGACTGCCTTTATGAACTTTAATTTTGGAAATTGGTTTCAATTTTGGGTTTTTTTTGTTGTTTTGTTTTTTGGTGAGAGAACAATACACAGTACTGTTGTTGATTTGGTGCTTATGGTTTTGCTAAATTCTTGGCTATTTCTAGGTAAGAAAACTATCACCCATATAAAGACTTGTCTTTTTCCTTCTGTTGTGTGTTTCTACTGTTCTAGAGCAAATCCAGGGACTCCTGCATGAAAGGTTAGTGTCTTAATACAGTCATCTTTGATCACAAAATTATATTAATTTATGAGTTATTAAAATAGGAAATGTTCTTTCTGTTCTTATTTCTATTTGGTTAGCTAAATAAGGAGCTTGTACCTTTAGCATTTTATGTGAGTATTCTCATTAATCATTTTAGTGCCATTAAAAAAGGTTATAATTTCAAGCAACCATAGACCCAATGGAATTGATTCCTTCCAGAAGAAAACATATAAGGATTCATTACAATGATGACAGTTAGCGAGTATTAGAACACTTGGCACAAGAATATATGAAAAATTAAAAATAAATATCCCAGTCTGATTTAATATACCTTTTCTTTCTAGAATGGAAAGAGGCCTCAAGTGTAAAAATGTGAACCTCACATTAATGTTTAAGAGATTAGCAAATACATCAAATGCTTTTTATTGGGGAAGTCCTGGGATAATTACACAGTCACGAATATGAAAGTGAGAGATTATATGCTCATAGAATGACCATTCAGTACATGTCCCAATAAAGTACCTGGCAAAATTATTTCAAATGCATTATTGAATACTTGGTTTCAGAGCCAGCGCTCGTAAAGTAGATGAATAAAGGAATTGCATAGAAGGAAGTGTGCGTGGCATACAATAAAGGATTTTCTAAACTTAGTGTCCAATTATAGTTCTTTTGTCACTGATGAATAATGGGATCTTGAAAGTTTATTTGAAATTAAAAGCAAAATACATTTCCAAAATTGATTATTAATACTTGAAACATAACTAAGTAGGTTTGTTTCAAATCTGATATGAGTTAATATTCATAAAACTCTGTGTGTGTGTGTGTGTGTGTGTTTAGAACTAATTTCAGGTTGACAAAATACAGGAAGTAGTTGATGTAAAAGTAGCTGATCCAGCTTTACTTATAATCATACATATACACTCACATATGTGTATGTATATGTGTATGTGAGTTCTTTATATTTGACCACGTGGGGATAGAAAATGTGGGGAAATTAGAGACAAGGGCACTGCCAAACTAAAATAGAGAATACTACAGCAAACCAATGTATATATCATTCCAGCCAACCTCTTTACGAACCTGAATCTAAGGAAGGTTGCTTGCATGAATATCAGGAAAAGTAAAAGACCTCACTATAAACTTGAAAAAGAAATGTAATGCCTTTAGTCACAGCTCATAGCCAATCCCACACCTGGGGGCCATCACACACATCCCCAGGATTCTCAGCGCTTCCTTTCTGTCTTCTCTCTCCTAAATGCTTACACCCTTGTTCCTATCTGCCATTCGCCTCAACTGTCCCTCTTATTATTTATTCTATGTTTTATATCTGTTGTCTACTTTATAATATCCATCTAATAAGCTCCATCGCTCCTTTTCATATAAATTTTTTCCTTATCTACCATCAATTTTAAGAAATTGCAATAGGATATATTCAATTGACAGTACAATAAGCTCTGGTTATTATTATTAGAAATATTCAATGAAAAAATACAATAAGACCTGATTATTACTAGTCAATCTCTATGCCTTGAGGTTCTCCAGAGTTCTTGTTCATCAGTTTTATACTCATGCTTTCATTTGGGCACTTACGTGACTATATTTCTTTTTTATTATTCATCTTTTTTAAATTGACTCACTCCAATCTATAATCACCTTTAATGAAAATATCGTGAGGCATACAATCGTTTTAAATAATTTTTTTGCATTTCAAATCTTACCCTCTTTTATGTTCTAGTAGGTTCTTACCATTTTGCCCCTTTATTGAGAGACTGTATTTCATGAAGATTTTCTCACTGCATGACTAAGATGCTCTTTTGTGACCTCTCCAATGATGTACAGAGGAAAGCCTAATTCTAGGGATCAAACCCAAAGCCTTCAAAGTTAGGCAATTGCTCTACCAATGAGTTATGCCCCAAGCCTATTGAGACAGAGTTTCTTGCTCAAATTCACTCTGAAGTACATATCTTTGACTGATCCATCTTTCTGCCTCTGTCTAATGAATACTAGGTTTCAGACATGTACCACCATGCCAGGCTTCAGCGATATTTGACCCTGAGTAAGTGTCATAATTTCTGTGCTGTACTGTTTAACCTGAAAAAATCCAATGATTTCAACACAAGGGTTTAAATTGAGCACCTAGACCTCTGTATTCTATACAAAGTGGATTTCTATCTATGTATAGCTGGAGTTTTGATTTCCAGATAGAGCTAAGACAGATGAAAGTCTTCCTTGTTGCTTCCCAGAGGCTGTGAGTAGAGAGTCCTTTCTTGCTTTCAAATGATACATTCTGGGGTTTCATTTCTGTGCAATGATTATCTCCAGCTTGTGATCTGTAGCAGAGAGATGAGTTTTATCCCTATATGGCCATTACCTACTAACTCTCAAACAAAAAGCCCTATATTTGTATCTATATCATTTCCATGTCTGAATCATTTACTTATGTGTTTACAGCTCTGCTTTAAAAATCCTGCCTTCACTTTTAGCTCTTAGTATTTTTTTCTGTCTTCCTACATGTATCTATATCTATATTTAGATATATTATTATGATTCCTTCTATACTATTATTATTATTATTAAAACTGTATTATTCCTTCTCACAAACAGCAGCATAAGTGTGTGTTACATTTTTCTGGCATCTATCATTGTGGTTTGGCCTCAGATCAATCTATCATATTATCGTAAGTTTTACAGGAAGGTGGTAGGAATTGTCTGATGCATGCCAGAAAACCCCTGCTGGCAAAAAAGTGATTAAGGGTTTTTTGTTTGTTTGTTTTTGTTTTTTGTTTTTTGTTTGTCGTTATCCAGACAACAGATGTTAGGCTGAATTTTCAAAAATTCCTTTCTCTTGGGGGATTTAAGATGCAACAGTGAAAGTAGAACTCTCTATTTGACCTGCCTGGAAAACTCCCAAAATGCAGTAGATGATGGAAGAGATGATGAGACACCACATCTAAAGGCAAAAGAAATAGGCCAAGTCACAGAGGATGAGCCTCGCTTCTTGCGTGCATACAAACATGACGAAAATCGAAAGTGACATTCAACCACCACACATACATTGAGACATGTGCACAACTGTGGGTGCACAAATACACACTCACACGATAAAGAAACAAATATCGCAATGTTTTGAAGTAACCAAAGCACAGTGTCTAATATGATAGTTGCTAAAAGGAAACCTTTTTCATACTGATGAATCTACATCTAGAAGTATGAGAAACAATAAAAGTGTCTAGAGGGACTGATAGGGCCTGCAAGAACAAACCATCACTCCCTTGAAGCTCACTTCTTATAGTTTATTAGAATGGGTCCATGTATACTCCTCCTACCAGACTGTCTCACTCAGCCTTAATAGGCGATGCCTAAGTCTCACTGCAATTTCATACACCATACTGTGCTGATATCCATGGGAGGCCTGTCGGTATCTGAAGAGAGAGAGTGGAGGGGAAGTGGGTGGGGAAGGAGTATGGGAAGAGGGAAGGGAGGAAAACTTTGATTGGAATATAAAAACAAACAAAAAATATAAAGAGCAACAACAGAAATATCAGGAGGAACATGAAAATGACTGGGTGGGTATGTAACATGCTTTTACCCATTTCATAGTTTCCTCCCCAATGGCCCGTCCACTATTGCTCCTTCTCCTACATAGCAACATGTCACACACTAAGGCCTTGGACTTCCAGCAACATACTGAGCTGAAGGAAGGATTGTTCTTTCTCTGCTGAGATAGAACTAGTCTGTCTTCATCTCAGGTCTGGTATAAGAGTTGGTAGAATACAGAGGTAGAAATGCGAGAGCAATAGAGGCAGACATAATAACAGGGTAGATTTGCCTTGTATTCTGCAAGGGAGACTTATGATAAAAATGACTAGAACTGATTACAGGTTGCAAAAATTACAGGAAGTAGGCGATGTGAAAGTAGCTGACCCAGCTTTACTTTTTAAAGCTACTGTGACAATACCTGTTATAAATATGTCATGGATATGGTTTGCACCAGGTTGGTGAGTCCCTAAACGTCCTAATCATGGCATGGAAAAGTAATGATTTTAAAAGGGTTAGACAACACTGACCCAGGCTCTCTCTCACTCCACAATTTTGTCTTCAGTTTTTCCTACTTTGAAATGGTGTCCAGATAAAGACTCATTTAGTCCAGGGTAATTTAAATTATAATAAAGGTGTAGGATTTCAGAAAAGGCAGAAGAATGAGTATGTTCACTGATGATGACCATAACTCACAAAAGAGTGAGAGAGATGCCATTTAATAAACGCCCAATATATGTCACATATAACCAGACAATGCATACTTAGAAAGATAGTTATAGCCTCCCTCACACAACCTGGCCTTTGTGAACTGAAAACCACTCTGCAATGAGAGATTCATATCACATTAATTGAAATGTCCACTGGATAAAATTCTATCAAGGATATCTGATAACAGTGGACTGCCCAGTCATTTTTTCACAAATTTCATTGTGCTCTCTCATTAAGAATAAGGGTTACATTTGAAGATATGTTTTTTTAAAAAATCAATGGTTCTACCACATTAAATATATATATAAAAATAACCAAACTTTTGGTTAACATCAGGTATATCTTTGTGGTATCAAATCAGCAAGTATATTTTTAGGAAATAGCATATCATGACTCAGATTTTGATGTGTGCTATTAACAGACACAACCATTTACAAGGTTAGTGGAAAATGTAGGTCTTCAGTCTTTCTCTCTCTATTTTTTTCTTGGTTTTTCGAGACAGGGTTGCCCTGTAGCTTTGAAGCCTGTCCTGAAACTAGCTCATGTAGACCAGGATGCCCTCGAATTCACAGAGATCTGCCTGCCTCTGCCTCCCGAGTGCTGGGATTAAAAACATCCATCACCACTGCCCGGCTATCAATCTCTCAATATCAGAATGCTAAGTTACATTCAGAGTTAGGGATCTTCCTCTTATATGTAGCATCAAAGCAACTTTCTATTGCCTGTAAGAGTCAAATTGTATCTCCTAAGCCCAGCTTTTTAAGCACCTAGCATTGACATTGCTTAATTTATTTGTAACCCTTATAAGAGCCTTTGAGGTGAGAGTATTGGTCTTTGTACTGGATTGAAAACTGGAAGTCCCACAGGAAATTGACTGAAACTATTATCATAGTTAAGGTTGCCTATTATCCTAATTATAATTCACATCCAATAATGAACACCTTGTTCAATAATATTTAATTCAAATCATGATGCTGAGTATAAAATTACATATCGAGAGAATTCATTAGAAGTTTCAAAAGTAAGCTGAGTAAATGTGCCTCGGAGAATGTATTTGATGAATTTGTAAAAGTATTTAAATTAGATCTGTAAAGTATTATGAAAAATCCACCAGGGATGTGCAATTAGGCGAATAAGCTCTTCAAGGCCAGGAGCTGCCGGGCATTTGCTGTAAAACGTTTTCTGATATATTGTTTATGCAAAGCAGAGACATGGAAGGGGTGCGGTAGCAGACAACAAAGCAGAAATGCAGCAGAGGTGATGCCAAAAGTAATTGAATAAAAAGTAAGTAATTTCCTCATAATTAGTTCCCTCGCCTTTGCCTCCATATGATCCATAAGTCACTGAAGTATTTTATTATGGGACAAATGGTTATTTAATTTACACATTTTATAAAGCCCAGAAAAAAGAACTGCATGAAAGGCTCTCTTTCAGAACAAGGTCTCTAGAAAGAGAGAAACTAGAAAAGTGGAAAACTGTCGTCTGTATGTTAGACAATACTAATTATACAATTATGCAATTTTTATAGTATCAAACCTTGTGAAATCTGAAGTGATTTTTTTCCCTCAGAACACTGATGATACATGAAAAAGGCCACTTTGTGTTGTGATTATTATCACAGAGTTGAGATAATTTTTAAATTAATGTACCTATTGGTTTTATTCATTAATTCATCTCTGCGTTCATTCTATTTGCACAGAGTATACTGGATAGTGATGGCACTCCTGGTGCTACAGTTACAAGCAGGAGCCTGTAAAGATCAGTGCGGAAATGGTCCACACTAAACCAGCAACTGTATCTTAATAGGGGGAGCATTGCTGTATAAGTGACCTCACTAATAGTGTACCCATGGTAAGGAAAACACAGTCTCCAAAGTGGGGTTAACAAGCCTTTTCTTCCAAACCAAAGACAATGAATCTCTGAGGCTTAAACAACCTCACAGTCCCTGTTGTGTGCACACAGTGCTGTGGTTATACAGCAGCAGCCATGGGGTACCCATAAACCACTGTGATTGTGTCCTAAGGAAACTGTGTTTACAAAATAAGCCGAAGTCTTGGCTTGGTCCAGGGATTGCAGTTTGCTATCCTACACAATGAATCATAGTGACTAGAAAGAAAGAGGAACCGAGGGAGAGGGATGTAGAGGGAGGGAGGGAAGGAGGGAGGGAGGGGAAGAATTTGTGAGCAATGAATTAGTGATTTTTTTTCCCAAAAAAGAATCATGGAGAATTTGTGGAAAATAACCAGAGCATGTGGGGAGTTGTTGTGGAGGACAGCTTTAACACATGTCTTTATAAGTCTTTCAGGAAATGATTTCAAAGCTGGGAGGTTCATAATATCTCCATCTTTCAACTGGAGAAGAAGCTTAATGTTCAGACAGGCTTAGTCCAGACTCCACTCTCTGTTATTCTAACTCAAAACTCTTATCCTCTTGCCACTGAACATACTGCCTCGTTGTATATAACATGAAGCTACGCGATATACATAATCCCTTCTCTCCTGTAGTCTATCACAAGCTCTTTTGGATTTACATTTAGTGGGTAAAATAAAACAAACCTCTTTTGGCAAACTTTCATATTTTTCTGATGGGACAAAGGCCAGAAATGAACTCATGAAATAAATTCACGAGGAAACGTTCCCAAGAAAGTTTCTAAAGCACTTTTGTTACATCCTAAACAACCAAATCCTATACACATGCTGTATCATAGAACAATGAGTGAGCAAGACAGAGCACTGTTGGCTAGCTTAGAACGAGACTTGAACCTGAGTGTCTGCCATGTGATGTGTTGAAGGCTATAAGGCAGAGCATTGAGAGTTATACATGATTGAGGTGGAAAGATAAAAATATGTATCTTTTGGCTAGCAGCTGAGTTAATGCTCTAGAAGAAATATGCTTAACTGGTTTTGGTCTATGAATAATTAAGTATGTTTTATAAGTATGATGACATACAGGTGTGTTTACATTATACCTTCTTGTCTTGATTCTGAATCTAATAAATACCTTTCAGTACACAGATTCTCACAAGGGAATGTTAGTTTATATTGTCCAAACACATGTCTGTCTGCTTCTGTCTCTGTGTCTCCGTGTGTCTCTATCTCTGTATCTCTCTCTCACACTCTCTTTCTCTCTTCCTCTCCCCCCCTCTGTGTGTGTGTGTAATTCGGGGCATGCTTCAATAGCATGCTATGTGTGTGGTAATCTGAAGACAACCTTGGCTGTAGCGCCTCACAGACACCTTGTTAGGGACAGGAGTTTTCATTCATAAGTGCTATGTCTGGTTAGCTGGCCTGTAAGCATGTTCTCCTGTCCCTGCCTCTCCTTTCACAGACAGACATGACCAGGACCATCTTCTCATGAGTCCTGTGGACCTGAGCCTAGGTCCTCACACTTGTGAAGCAAGTACATTAACCACACAGCAATCTCCTAGCCCTCTGTACACTTTTGAGAGCATTTTAAAAACTGTACGTAGAACTTCATGTGAATATATAGTTCAAAAATCTCAAGGCCCAAAACGGTATAATAAGGAACCCAAATGCTTATAATATGTGTTTTCTTTAAGTGTTAGCAATGTAATATAGTGTCCCAGGACATGTTGACAGTGGAGCAGCCCTGCATCTGGACAAACCTTATTCCCACTACTAAAGAAATAAAAAAGAAGACAAAGGCTTCTCTCCTCTTATGCGCACCTCCTGGGCTGAGTGCATGCTTTCAGTGAGGCTAGCTTGACTTCAGAGCTCACTGCTTCTGTTCAGCCTGTTCAGAATGGGCTGAGATGAGTTTCCAGACAAACTAGGGAAAGAACCATAAATTCTAAGAATTGTCACTTTCTAGTTAATTCTGTTCTAAAATGAGATTTTTCTCAGCTGTTAGGAAATAAAGGGCCTATTAACTAGGCATTAACAAGCAATTTCCAGTTCAATTTTGCAGATAAAAATGTTTGATTAAAGATAGTGTCTGTAGATATTTAGAGGTGTAGCTCTAACCAGATGTCAGACTGAAAGGGGATTTCCATCTTAGCCATTTTCTTCCTGTCCACTATTCTTGATTTTTTTTTCATGATCTACTTAGCATTCTTTTAAATGAGTACTTCAGAAGAGAAGTAAGCTAATGAGGGCTTTATTCAAAGTAGATAAATATAAACAAAGAAATCTACATTCTAAAATACTATCATAGTAATTTTCGTCCAAATAAGAGACTACTCTAAAACAGTTAATACCCCTGTGTGTGTGTGTGTGTGTGTGTGTGTCTGTCTGTCTGTCTGTCTGTCTGTCTGTTGGTTCATGTTCCGTCAGAGGGTCCACATATACTTGTGAGCTCATGCAGGTATCTGTGGAAGCCAGAAGCTGAAGCAGGGCATCTTCCTGAGTTGTTCTCTGCCTTATCTCTGGAGTCATTCTGAGCTATTGAGCCAGGAGCTCACTGATGGCTAGCTTGGCTGGCCACTAAGCCCTGAAGATGAGCTGCCTCTCTCCCCTAGAGGTAGGCTTACAAACACAACATGTAACTAACTAGCTTTCACATGAGGGGACCTGACTTAGGGACTCAAAACCTGCACAGCAAACATTTTACTGACTAAGCTATCTCTCCACCCCCCTGCCTTACATGTTTAAAATACGAACATGCAAATAATATCAAAGTTACAGTATTTGACTTTCTGTATTGTGAAAATGATGGCATTTATTCTGCACATTATTTGTTATATTCTATATTTGGTTCATATTTGTTTCAAATATATTGTTCCTTTACAAAGAAATATTTTATTAGAGCATAAATTATCTTGTAACCTCCTCTAGGTGCTTTTTTCCCTCCACCTTTGGTTTTCGAGACAGGGTTTCTCTGTAGCTTTAGAGCCTGTCCTGGAACTAGCTCTTGTAGACCAGGCTGGCCTTGAACACATAGAGATCCACCTGCCTCTGCTTCCCGATGCTGGGATTAAAGGCGTGCGCTACCACTGCCCAGCCAGAATACATAATCTGTTTAACAGAAGATGAATACTATTCATCTTCTGTAAAAATATTTAATTTTCTCTCCAGGAGACTGAGACCACAGTGCTGTGTCTGCTTGCTTATATTTGTTGATGTGACTTTTTAACATCAGTAGTAATAGCATCACTAATTTACCTGATCAACATTTGTTTGAAGCAGACACTGCCTATCCTTCAACCTTGCCATGAAATTTCAATACACACAGTTGAAAATATCCCAGAGATTTAGATTGTTTTAGCCTTAGTTGAATTATATAGCTGAAATGGTCAGATGAACTTTCTTTTTCTTACTTTATGGGCTTTGTAGAAAAGGTGGTAAATAAGACAATAAAAATCATTTCTTCCATTAGCACTATATTTATAATTCTCAAGAGCATGAAATATGTTATGATTGTTGCATTTCCTCCTCTGCATGAGTACTGTACTAAGTTGGTGAATGAATTTCATACTTAACAGCTATTTTTTTCTATATCATCACGCTTGGTGTTATTCCTCTTGAATAGTGCTAATTCAAATTAGGGTATTTCACCATAATCTTGTTCCAGTAACCTCACTGTGAAGTATCCAATGCTGATGCTCTTGCTAAGCCGTGTTTTCATTAATAGAATATACCAGAAGGAACTAGATTCCAGTCCTATTCCTTCAAAAGTTCTGGAAATTTGCTACTGCCTGTGAAGCTACTTGATCAGCCTTGGTTGGGAGACCATTTTAAAAGAGCACAAAGAAACACTATGGGAAAACACAAAGAGGAGGAGTTAGCACCAGGCACAAGTAAGTACATCAGGTAGATAGTAGTATGAGAGGGGTTGTGACAAACCTTACAGAAGAGTGACCTGAATGAGTTCAGCATAGACTGATTTCTGACAAGGAAATAAAATGATATTTTTAAGTCACTAAAATTTATCGTGGTCTGTGTTAATCACAAGGGACCTAAAAATGTTTGTGTACTTTAGGGACTGAAGCCAGAGGGGACAATGTACTTCACTCAAAGAAAGCAGAGTTCTTGAGGGGATTAAGCAAAGTTCATATGCTTAAATTAACAAGGAAGCAAACAAAAAAAGAAAGGAATGAAGGAAAAAGGAAGGAAGTAAAGAAGAGATGAAGGAAGGAAGGGAGAGATGGAGAAAGGAAAGAAGGAAGGAAAGAAGGAAGGAAGGAAGGAAGGAAAGAAGAACAAGGGACAAAAGGAGAGGCAGTACACACATGTATAAGAATAAGCAAAGTGGATTTTTTTGATATCAAAGAAAAAATTAAATTAAAGCCAGGGAGTTTCATGAGCCTAAATACCAAAAGGTTCTCAAAACTATGTTAAGGATTTTTAATTCAAAAGCAATGGAACAGTTTAAAGCATAGAAAGGACATAAGCAATTTTGTATTTTAAAATATACAAATTTAGTTACTGCATAGAGGAATAGATGGAAAGGGGCCAAGTACAGAAACAGAAAGGCAAATAAAAGGAAGGTTGCAATATTTCAGGAAAGAGATGACAGTGACTTGGACCAGAGTTGAAACTGTGCAGGTGGGGTGAGGCAGACAGATGGGAACCAGATGTTCTGGAGAAATACTCAAGTAGGATTTTGAATGCAAGGAATCCAGGTGATGAAAGACAGAGGTGTCATCCACACAATGACTCCTTGATTTCAAATTTTGGCAAATGTTCCCAAAGAAGTTAGCCTTCATGTAAACACAGTCCTGGATTAGAAAAAAAAATTAGAGATAGGTGTAGGGATAAGGTCATTCACAGTAGAGACTCAGACTGGTTAAATTGTCTTGGGATTGCCACAAAATGCAAATGAAGATGAAGGAGCTGTAAAGAAAGGACATTGATAAATTTCTCTGTAACACATAGAAAAGAGCTAAGCTTGGATTATGGATATGGCTGGCAGCGTGTCAGTGACATTCCAAGCCATTGGAGTGTAACTATCCTAAATATGTAGACTACAAAAGGAGAATATCTAAATACATGCCCTGCAGAACTTGGTTTGTTAGGGATTAAATTGAGGAGGAGTTGGGCATATGTGAATCTACCTAGCACTACTGACCCCAGTGTATGAAGGCAACTGAAGGGATGGTACATATAAAAATCAAAAGTGGTCAGGAAGGTAAGACTTGCTTTAGATGGGCTAAATTAATTTAAAACATCAGTTTCCACCAGATGTAAAAATGCCATATTGACCTGTAACGTTGAGAAGCAAAAAATTGAATTGAATGGTTGGAGAAGGAGAAGCAAATGGAGTGAACGTCTGAGGGGTAGGGAAAAAGGGACATTTATGGAAGAAAAATCTTTGAGAGATACAGCTATGAAGGAAATGGGAGTAACATCCAAAATTAGAACGGAAGAGTAACAACGGAATCTATTTTACAGCACTCAAACCACCAGTTTTAATATCAGTTGAAGAATCCAGGGAATGAAAAGTGGAATATACTCCACAGAACACTTGTAAAACCTTAGTTGTGGTTTGCTTATGTGTTCCTGTGTGTGTGCACATGCATGTGTGTGCTGCATGGGAGCACCTTTTCATGTGCATGTGGCTGTTAATTTCTTCAAAGATTACCCATTCTCCTGCCTTAGGCTGAGGCACCGACAGCACTATCTTTGGAGAGCTTCCTCTTAGTTCCCATTCAGGGATAATTATTCCTTCCCTAAAACTTGCTTAAATATTTGGTTTGCTAAGAGTCAATCCTGGCTACTCTATGCAAAGGCTTCAACTCTCTCCTCCAATCCCAATCACTCTCACCTTGACTTATTCTTTCTTTCCACCAAATTTATCACAGTTTGTGATGTAATAAAGTAATAATGGTTATTTCTTCAGCATGAATTGCTTTTTGCTTATTTAATATTTCGTCCCCCACCTCCATAGCTACAGAATGTTTATTTGTTCATTGATGTGACATACCTAGCTTTTTCATGTTTATCTATTCTGTGGTAGTTTAAATAGAAATGTCCCCATGGGCTTCAGTATTTGAACACGTGTTCCCCAGTTGATGAAACTGTTTGGGAGGTTTGGGAGGTGAGGTATAGTCTTTGCGGAGGAGGTATTATGTAATTGGAGATGGCTTCAAGAGCTTATTGCCTTATCCTATATCTAAATTGCCCTCTATGCTTCATTCTTGTAGTTTAGAATATGAGCTCTCACCTTTCTGCCCCACCACCATCCCTGCTGTTTACTTCAGAACCCTCTGCCATGCCAGGATGGACTTCAGCCTCTGAAATCTTAGCCAAAATAAACACCTTCCATAAATTGCCTTTGGCTGTGTTTTTTTTTTATTACAGCAATAGAAATATAATGACATTATTCTTATAGCCTAGTAGACCCTTCTGCCTGTCTATGTCATTTGGGGAAGTATTGATGTGTGTTCATTTCACACGTCACTTCTCTGACTTTTCAAACTCTTCAACAATCTATATTTCACTCTTTCTTGTTTCCTATGCACCTGGTATCCTCAACCAACTCCTATGCATTTACGTTACAGCTGGAAATAACTTTTTGTTGTCTGGCCAGTATTTTTATCTAGTGGTCCAACGAATGTATTTCAAGGAAGAGATAGCACATAGCTATCTACTTCTTCTATAGACAGTGCCACTAGTCCTTTAGGCATGGTTTCACACACCTTCCATATTTTGTTTGGCACCTCACCTCCCAAGAAGCTTTCTTTCAGAAGTGGATAAAATAATCTTAAACAAACAAACAAAATCAGGTGTTAGCCCTTATTAGATGTCCTAGTAAAATGGAGTTACATTCTTCTCCAAAAAAACAAAAACTAAAGCAGAGTACCAAATTATCACCGACCTTATCTGTATATCACTTTTCTCTTCTTTCTTAATCTTGTAATTTTCTGGTTATCTGGGTTTGAAAGATAGTGTCCCATCTTTACTTCAACATTGTTGCACAATGTGTGATGGTGTGTGTATACACATGGGAGTGCATACATATGAGTGCATACATGTGAGTGTACACACGTGAGTTTTCACATGCGAGTGAGAGAGGAGGACAATAGACTATTTCCCCTTAGTTCCTCTCATAGTATGGACAGACCAACTTAAAACAATAAAATGCCTTAGGGCCAATCTTGATGACACCCACCTTTAATCTAAACAATTGTGGCTCAGGCATAAGGATAATAAGTTTGGGTTCTGTATGTTGGATATAGGAAGACATTGTCCCCCAAAAAATTTAGGCAAAAATAAAAAGAGTATGATGATGTTTCTTCTTTTCAAATAAAGAACAAAGAGACTAAACCCTACAGATGTTCTTGACCTAATGCTGAAAAGAATTCATAGCTATACTCTGGGGTCTCTGTGTCTAAATCACGCTGATGAATTGAAAAAGGCAGGCTTGAGTTCATTTAAGCGCCTTTATTCAAAATTAAAGGGACGTCAGTAGAAATAATTTATTTGATACTTTCTTTTGGGGGAAAAAGCTAAGGCAAACTGTAATAAAAAGTAAAAGGAAACAGGTAGGAGCATGGATAAACACCTAGGGAATCATTTAGAAAACTAAAAATGGAAATTAGAAAATATGTATAATGTGTAAAACTCCACAGGGAACTATACAATCTAGAAGTAGAGGCTGTGGAAGTCAAATCCAAAAGCTTTCTCACAGGCGTTTGGGAGGAACAATCCACCAGAAATCACGGGGTTTGAAAGAAAGAAACGCACTTGAGACTATATCCACCTACTTCCTAGGGAAGGCACACATTTTTAGAAAAGTTGAAAGAGGTGGGGCCATTCTCTCCCCCTAAAGTATAATTGTTATCTAATGAAACTCCTTAGAAAGTTTGTCAAACAATAAAACTCATCGTAGTATTGAGTATTTGAGTATTTTGTTATTGGTATGAAAGATTTGTTATGTTTTATTAAACTCTTTTTATTTGGCTTTGGTTCTGGTTTCATTGTGGTTTTTTTCCCCCTCAAAGCCTTCTGTGTAAAATTGTTGTTTGTAGAAAGCACTCAGTGGCCACCAGGGGGCTAAGGACTTTTATGCCCTCTACTGGAGCAAGGCTGTGTTGACACTCAGGGAAGGAGACAGCCTCTGAAGAGTAATTGGAAATGGCTAAGTTCCTTTAGCCATGTCGAAATGCCACCAGGGAATAACAATCCTGAAAGATAGCCACACACTTCTCATGGGGAAGAGTTCTCATGAAAAGCTGAGGTTAAGAAAAATGAATAAATAAACCAACTGTGGGAGAGAACCCTCAACAAGGCTGAAGAAAAAGACTAGGAAATCTTCCCTGTGTCCTGGGATGGGAAGTATTCAAAAGAAACCACAGAACATGTTTCTTCTCTTACACTTTTGATTCTGATGGAGAAGTGAAATGATACAGTAAGCCGGGCGCATCTGTGCATGTCCTACCGAAATAATGGACTTGGCAGGGTAGATTGGGAGATGAGATAATTATACTCACTCCTGGCATTGAAGAACTATTCTATTGATTTATTCTACTCTATCCCTAAACAAATCTCGGGGAAAAATCTGTTGGCTTTGTATTAGTTAGAGGTTTTATTCCTGTGAAGAGACATCCTGACCAGAGCAACTCCTGGAAATGAAAACATTTAATTAAGGGGGGGGGGCACACTTACAATTTCAGAAGGTTAGTCCACTATCATCTTAGCAGGGAGCATGGTGGCAGGCAGACAGATGTGGTCCTGGAGCTGAGAGTCCTGCCTCTTAACTCAGAGGCAACAGGAAGTGAACTGATTGTCACACTGAGGGAAGCTTGACCAAGAGACCTCAAAGCTTGCCCCCACAGTGACACACTTCCTCCAACAAGGTCACACCTCCTAATTAAGCCACTCCCAGTGGGGCCATTTTCTTTTAAACCATCGCATTCTACTCCACCATATCTGTTCCCTGGCTTATAACCATATCATAATGCAAAAAAAAAAGTGTATTCAGTCCAACTGCAAAAGTCCCCATAATCTATAACAGTCTCAAATTTATTTCAAAGTCCAAAGACTCTTCTGAGATACATGGCAATCTCTTGATTGTAATCACCTGTAAAAATCAAAAAGTAAATCACATAATTCGAACATAATGTCGCAAGTTGTATATTGCTATTCCTAAATTCAGGGAAGGGAGCATAGTGAGGAAATATTGGACCAAAGTGAGACTGCAAACCAGCAGGGAAAACGAGAAGCTCCGCATCAAAATGCTCTTCAGCTCTCCAACTCTGTTCAGCCTTGTTGACTGCAACAACGTGGGCTAGACCTATTCCCTGTGAGCAGCTCTCCTTGGCAGGTAGCCCATGACTCCGGCATCTCTCACATCTTTGGTTCACCAAGGCAATCCAGGTGTCAACTTCACAGTTTCGTATGATGGCTCTTTATTAGGCCTCCATTCAGGGACACCCCTCAAACATTCCTGCCTTCAGTGGTTTTACTCCATATCTCCTTTATTCTGTCCTTAACTCTAAACCCAGAGTCATGGGCTGAAGTGCCAAGATCTGTTGCTTGCTGGGACTCGAGCATTGGCCCCCTTGTTCAATTATGTCTTCATCAGCTTTTGGATTTCTACCTTCACTATTGAGACAGGATTTCTCTGTAATTTTGAGCCCTTTGAACCTGTCCTGGAACTTGCTCTTTAGACCAGGCTGGCCTCAAACTCACAGAGATCCTCCCATCTCTGTCTCCTGAGTGCTGGAATTAAAGGCTTTCACCACCACACCTAGCTCAAAACTTTTCCTTAGTAATTTTTTATTATAAATCGTTATTGGATGCTGCTGTCTGGGGAGCTAGCCTCCAGGACCATAGGGCTTTGATAGGAATCCACAACGTCAATGAAGCTAGACTCTTGTATCTGCGTGGAGTTAGGGAAAAAGACACTCACAAACTCTCTTGGTGATTTCCTTCTTTATTCTTTCTTTTATTTACTCTCTCTCCTCCTCTCATGTTTTTTTCACAGTTTTTGTACCCCAACAGACTCTTCCTGGCAGCACAAGAGTCAAAATGATTGCATTCTATTTCTCAAGTGAATGATTATAGGTAAAAACATTTTTTCATCTCCCTCGCATGATTAAACATTTTATATATTACGGATGACAAACAAATTATCCCAAAAACACACATGCATTCTTCCCCTAGTAACTTGTTATAGATTAACCATGTGGGTAAGCAGGGAGGTCCTGTCAGATATTTTACTGGCAGGCTGCATTTTGCATTTGCAAATAAAGGACCAATTACTTTAGTGTTAATCTTGCAAAGTAATCTTATAGAAAACACAAACCTAAACTTTTATATATGAAAATAAATAAGTCAGCTTTACTTTAAAATTTTAGAGTTTATTCATTTATATATATAATAGGCAGATTGAGGGCAGAAATGGGTATAAGGAGTTAATCATCACCTTTGGTCATCAATCAAACCTAGCAAGGAGAGTATCTGTCATTAACAATTAGGTTGCTTTGTTCTTGTTCCCTGACCTTAAAAAGTTATGTATCAAACTATGTGTCTTTCTAAAATTTTAGGTTGTTCTCTTGGTTGTTTTTATGTTGTTTTTACCTCAAAATTATTTAACAAAAGCATCTTAGTCTAACTTTGTTATTTTCAAAGCTTTGTTTCAGCTGGGATGCACGGTGAGACCTGTGAACACCTCTCCCAACATTAATGTTAAAAGAACTTAAACTTACTGGACTACTGGAACTCAGTTGTTTTTTTGGATATGAATATTTTTATTTTAGGAGCTTACCTTCTCTGAAGCACATAAATTGGAGGTACAGGCAATAGGGAAGAGAGTTCCAGATGGGTTTATTTATGAAAAAATATTATTTTTAAATTAACACATCTAAGTAGTAGTTTTAGATTCTTTTTTGTTTTTTATTTTAATTTATTTTAAAAACCTATCTTTTCTCATATTACATGCCAAATGCATGTCCCACTCCCTCTCCTCCTCCTGCTCCCTCAACCTTCCCCTTTTCTACCCCCATCCCACTCTACAAACACTCCTCAGAGAGGGTAAGACTTCCCATGGGGAGTCAACAAAGTCTTGCACATTGCTTTGAGGCAGGACCAAGGCCCTCCCTACTATATCTAGGCTGATCAAGGGATCCCTCCAGAGAGAATGGGTTTCAAGAAGCCAGAACAAGGAGTAGAGATAAATCCTAGTCTCACTGTTGGTGGCCCCAGCCAGTGAGTCTGCTCCAGCCATGCAACTGTTACCCACATTCAGAGGGCCTAGTTTGGTCCTATGCTGGTTCCTTCACCAGAAGGCCAGAATTGGAAGGCTTCCATTAGCTCAGGTAAGCTGTGGGTATCTCCATTATGGTCTTGACCTCTTTGCTCATATTCTTACTCCTCCCTCTCTTCGACTGGACTTTGGGAGATCAGCCCAATGCTCCATTGTGGTTCTCCGCATCTGCTTCCATCAGATGTGGTTTCTATGATGACATTTAAGATATTCATCAGTCTGACTACAGGCAAGGCCAGTTCAGACTCTGTCTCCACTATTGCTTAGGGTCTTAGCTGGGGTCATCCTTGTAGATTCCTGGGAATTTCTCTAGTGCTAGGTTTCTCGCTAGCCCCATAATTGCTCCCTCAATCAAGATATCTCTTGTTCTCCATCTCTGTCCTTCCCCCATCTTGACCATCCCATTCCCTCTAGTTCTCCTCCCCCTTCCTTTGCCCCTCCTCCCCTTCTGCTTCCCTTCTCCCTCCACCACCATGCTCCCAATTTTCTCAGTAGATCTTATCTATTTTCCCTTCCCAGGGGATCTGTGTATGTTTCTCTTAAGGTTCTCCTTGTTACTTAGTTTCTCTGGGGTCATGGGCTATGGGTTGGTTACCTTTGCTTTACAGCTAATATTCACCTATGAGTAGGTACATGCCATGCTCATCTTTCTTAGGTTACCTTACTCAAGATGTTCTTCTTCTTTTTTTTTTATTTCCATCCACTTGCATGCAAAGTTCAAGGTATCATTTAAAAAAAAAAACTGAGTAATACTTTATTGTGTAAATGTACCATATTTTCTTTATCCATTCTTCAGTTGAGGGGCATCTAGGTTGTTTCCAAGTTCTGGCTTTTAAGAATAATTCTTCTTTGAACATAGTTAAACAAATGTCCTTGTAGTATGGTTGTGCATCCTTTGGGTATATGCCCAAGAGTGATATTGTTGGGTCTTGTGGTAGGTTGATTCCCAGTTTTCTGAGAAACCACCATACTGATTTCCAGAGTGTTCGTACAAGTTTGCATTCCAGCCAGCAATGGAGGAATGTTTCCCTTACTCTGCATCCTTAAGAGTCCTTAAGTGTCTCAGCCATTTTAAATTCTTCCGTTGAGAATTCTCTATTTAAATCTGTACCCCATTTTCTAATTGGACTTTTTGATATTTTGATGTCTAATTCGTTGAGTTCTTTTATTTATTTATTTATTTATTTTTCATTGAGTTCTTTATGTATTTTGGAGATAAGTCCTCTGCCTGATTTGGGATTGGTGAAGATTTTTTTTTCTCCATTTTATAGGCTTTCATTTTGTCTTGTTGACTGTGTCCTTTGCTTTACAGAAGCTTTTCAGTTTCAGGAGGTCCCATCTATTTATTGTTGCTCTCAGTGTCTGTGCTACTAGAGTTATATTTAAGAAGTGGTCTCCTTTGCCCATGCATTGGCGGTTACTTCCCATTTTCTCTCTATCAGGTTCAGTGTAGTCACATTTATATTGAGGTCTGTAGCTTTGGAGCCTGCCCTGGAGCTTGCTCTGTAGAAATACAGAATTCTTTAAGGTCAGGGAACAAAAACAAAGCAACCCAATTGTTATTGGTACCATTTGGACTTGAGTTTTGTGAATGGGGATAGGTGTGGATCTATTTGCATTCTTCTATATGCTAAACATCCAGTTATGCTAGCACCATTTGTTGAAGATGCTTTCTTTTTTCTATTGTATAATTTTAGCTTCTTGGTCAAAAATCAGGTGTTTGTAGGTGTGTAAAATAGTATCTACATCTTCAATTCTATTCCATTAGTCAACCGGTCTATTTTATATGCCAATACGAAGCTGTTTTCATTATTGTAGCTCTATGATAGAACTTGATGTCAGGGATGGTGATGCCTCCAGTAGTTCCTTTATTATGCAGACATGTTTTGGCTATTCTGGGTTTTTTGTTTATCCATATGAAGTTAGGTTTTTTTTTTCGACTTCTGTGAAGAATTGTGTTGGGATTTTGATGAAGATTGTATTGAATCTATAGATTGCTTTTGGTAGGATTTTATTATTATTATTATGTTGATACTGACTATCCAAGAGCATGGGAGGCCTTTCCATTTTTTTTGGTATCTTATTCAATTTCTTTCTTCAAAGATGTAAAGTTCTTGTTGCACAGGTCTTTCACTTGTTTGGTTAGTGTTACCCCAAGATATGTTATGTTATTTGTGGCTATTGTGAATGGTGATACTTCTCTGATTTCTTTCTCAGCTTACCATTTGTATATAGGAGGCCTACTGATTGTTTTGAATTGATATTGTATCCTATGACTTTACTGAAGGTGAGAATTCAATTGTTAAGCATTAACTTGAGCTACAATTTATGCAGCTAAATAGGTAAAACTCACAGACCCTGGCTGTGAAACATTCCCTTGTATTTACTTTTATTTTTTCAAAACTCTGTATAAACTATCATTATTATTATCAAATCAGACATTACATCTTAGGGAGAGATTATCTTCTTGACAATCCACAGATAAAAATGCCCAGTTGAATGGGATGTTTCCAAGAGATAAACACATTATATTACAGGAAGTGGAGATCTCCCTATGCCCACTCACACCATGCTAGATCCCAGAGAAAGAGAGCTACAGCAAACATGTAAAGGCAGAGCAGAAGTGAAAAACATTCGTCTGCAGTCCCTTGACCTTGCCTAAATGAGATTGGCCCATCTGGTGGGCTGACTCCTGGAACTTCAGTCGCAACCTGCTCCTCTGGCATGGCCAATGGCAATTAGAATTACCACCAAACACCACACTGCTGTTTAGAGATTCCTTCTGCCCATGGAATTAATCCAAAATTCTTCGCTTTAGCCTTTGACATTTTCTGGCAAAGGCAAAAAGCAGCCACTTCCTTCACCAAAATATCAAAAGAATGGGCAATATACTAAAACCCTTCTCCTCTGAAACCTCTTGAAGTAGCCCCTACCCCCAGTTCATCAGATCACACTCAGCACCACTATCTTCCATGCTCCTACTAGTGTGGCCCATTAAGCAGCGCTTAAATTATTCCACTGTTTTTTAACCAAAAGTCCCAAAGTCCATATTACTTTTAACAAAAGCATGGCCAGGACTATCACAGCAATACTGCAGTCCCTGGTACCAACTTTTGTAGGTTTTTATTTTATCACTGTGAAGAGACACCATGACTATGTCAACTCTTATGAATGAAAACATTTAATTGAAGGGGATGGGTCCTTTACAGTTTCAGAGGTTCAGTCCATTATGACCATGAAGGGGAGCATGGCAGCAGGCAGGCATATGTGGCTCTGGAGCTTAGTGTCCTACCTCTTGACTAAGAGGGAACAAGAAGTTGACTTATTATCACACTGAGGGAAACTTGAGCAAAAGAGACCTCTAAGTCTACTACCACAGTGACGACCCTTACTCCAACATTGTCATACATACTAATAATGCCACTCCCTTTGGGGGCTGTTTTCTTTCAGTTCACCACATTCTTTCTTGCAACATGCTTAAAAGGTTTTTAAGAAGAAATGTTATATCTGATATAAAGCAAAGTTGACTTTTTCATGGTTTTAAATTTTCTTCCCATTCTCTGCTCTGGTCCAAGTGAGGCTGGGTTAGGCAGTTGAGATGCTTTTTCTGTTTTGTTCTGTGCTCTTTGCATTTTTCTCATTTTCTCATGGCTTGTATCTAGATGGGAGAAGAAAAAAGCAGTAGTTATATCCTACTGTTGTTTCCTGCTTTGGGCAATGTCTAGTTTCCTGCTT
The DNA here is from genome assembly GCA_004026605.1 of Ondatra zibethicus. NCBI lineage: Eukaryota > Metazoa > Chordata > Mammalia > Rodentia > Cricetidae > Ondatra > Ondatra zibethicus. The sequence continues at coordinate 61,222 of PVIU01005721.1, read as the reverse complement.
TGGACACCTTCTGATCATTGCACTGTGTGGCATATCCCATGAAGACTCTTTCAGCTGGGGTTCCAAGACGTGACTACTGGTCTTTCAGAACAGGTCCTTTGTATAACCAAACAAACAAAACTTCTTTATGTGATGTCTATTTTGTCTTGATAAAGCTGCCCTGTGGGATCTACATCTAAGGTGCACTCCCTTTCCATTGTATCCATGTAAGAGGATCAAGCTAGTCAATCTACACATTTCCTGAGAAACCAAATTCTGAGTTCCTGAGACTTCTGAACAATCAAACACAGCCATTGTTTTCCTATTGAGGTCAGTTCTGGATCCTTTCAAGTGGGGAAAATAAAAATAAGTTAAATCAGCAATGGTCCTACTGCAAGGAAAGTGTACTTACTTTGTTCAATAAGGGTTTCTACTTATTTGTTTTCTACAAGTTCATCTTACTTGATTTGAGTAATGGAGTAGCATTACTCCCTTCTATTTATTTCCACAACAACAGAACATTATTATACCCACTGTATCAACTCTTTCCAGGGGAAGCCCCCATTCTTGTCACTTCCAATCCTACTACTTGAGCTTGTAGTTCGTGATGGACTAGGTCACTGGGTCAATCATTGTCTAACCAGATTTAGATCATCATCTAAACACCCCAAATAGTCCTCTTTAGTATGGATACCATGCTATCATGTGCTTAAACATGCACAGAAAAGAAAGATTAGCACAATGCATACTATAGCATACTATCTCACAGTTTCCTAGCAAGGTGAAACAAACTAACAAAGCAAGTAGGGGAGTTCACAAGTGAAGGAAGGGCATGTTTGGTGTGAGATCTAATTTGAGAAAGTCACAGATACATGAAAGGAATGGAAAACACCAAGTGGATTAGTCAGAACAAGGACATATCTGCAAAAATTAAGATTCATAGAGGCAAATAAAGAGCCATTGTGCTTTCTTTGGCAGGAAAATAACATGAGAAAACCAACAGTTTAGGAAGATGACTACAATAAAAAAAAGAGCTCCATTCTCTTTTTGTAAGTTCTCATAAAGCTTTGCCTAGATTATTTTCATTGAACTAAAAATAGGTAGCCCCTAAACTAAAGAATATTGAGTGAGTAATATTAAATTAAAATAAAAATAATATTAATAAAATGTTAATAAAATTATTTAGATTGAATAATAACCATATAGAACTAGGAGATCACAGAGTAGAGATATTTCCTGGCCTCTAGGTACCTCTCAGGGTTCTCGCACAATGAAGATGTTCAATAAATATTGATTGAATTAAATAGATGTGGTGGTCAAAGGCTTAAGGCATGGGCATCAATTAGAATGTTATTAAGTAGCAGAAGGACACCTGTGGAAAATCCCAAAGTAATTGTGGATGATTAGTGGAGGGGTGACTTTTAATGTCCATTGTATTGGTAAATTTTCCTGTGCTGTAAGTATGCTTGTGTCGAATGTCCTCTGAGTCCCTTTTTCTGGAGAGAAGCTGTCGCTCTTCAGTCTGCAATGTGGAGAAAGAACATCAAAAGAGCTCAGGAGTAGAAACACTGTGCCCTTAAGAATATCTAGAAAGCCAAACCATCCTTATCAGTGGTTTCTATTGTTCATCTTATGAAAAACAAGTGGGAAACAGAAGCTGGGATTTCGATCACGGGAAGTTCAGTCAGGGAAGCTGAGGCATGGAGATGAGGAGGCTCTACAGTGGGAAGTCCAGTGGAAAACCTTAACTTCCTTCCCCAGTACATTTTGAACGGATGCCCTGAGAGCCTGCTTTGATGATTTTCTTTTTTTCTCTCTTTTATCATTTGCTCTTTAACTTGGCACCTCACCTGAGTTGTCACTGCTTTGCCCAGGATTCTCCATCAGGAACGACAAAAGGCTGCCTTAAGGAAGCTTCCTCAATCAATTCCTGTTGGATCTTTCTGAGCCCTCCATTTGATGATGTCACCTTTCTGCTGTTATTTGTAATTTTACTTCGAAGCCTCACCCAAAGGGATACTCTGTTCTGCCTGGAACTCACTACTGGGAAATACAGTTGACTTCCTAAAACAGGCTTCCCAAGTAATTTAATAAACTTGGTCATTTGAAACTGAAATTATCACTATCATAAATCACTCTCCAGACCATATAGAACATGACTGTAACAGAAATATGTCATTCATTAGAAATGTATATTACTGAAAAATGTTGACAAAGATTAGCAGTTGAGTTTATCAGAAAAAGAGATCTTATAGAAACTATATGGTTTGCATTTTTAAGTGAAAATGTGGTTAGAGGACAAATGAGACGGTTCAGACTTTATATTAAAATCTAAGAAATTAGATGTAGACATCTTTTGAAACAGAAATGTTTGTTAAAGATAGAGTCTAAATAAGGAATAAGATCAAGAAACTAAGGAAAACACCAGTTATTTTCATTGTTGCTATTCTTAGCTTTGCTCACTGGTGGTAACTATGCAGTAAAATAGATGCAACATATTTGAAGTATTCTGGCCAGTGTCAGCATCCTAAGATATTTGTAGCAATGATTTAACAGCATGATAATTGTTCAGAGTAAAGAATATTTTGCTAAAGAGCATATGGATAGTAGTTTATGGACCCAGAAGTTGGACTTTAAAGCCATCCATTGAACTTGACTAAACTTGGCATATAGAAGGAGTAAGAAAGCTAAGAGAGGAGAGAAAAAGAGGGCTAAATAGGAAGAAAATACAAGATGACTCTAATTTTCTGCTCAGAAAGACAAGTGAGAAAATAATAAGATGACTTGATCCAAATTCACGGAACCCAGAGGGATTAACTAATGAAAAAAGTCTTTGAAATATTTCATCCAACACATGGACGTTCATGCGAGAAGACACAATCAAACATTGTGTATTAATAGAAGCCTGGTCATACCAAGAAGAAATGGAGTGTGGTAATTTGATGAAATTCTTAAGTAGATGTTGTTTAGAGTGTTTTTGTTTGGCTTGCATGGACGCAGTATTTGATGGTGGAGTGAGATGTGGAATTCTACCTGCTGAGGTTCTAATTGAGGAGCCACTATTTATATTTGCCCATTGATTATGTGTAGACCAAGGCCCAACTTTGTTTCCTCTTTTATTTCCTTATGACATAGATTGTTTTCCTTGGACCTTGGCTCATCTGAACTGTTGGAATGTGATTTTGAACTCTCAGTATGGTTTCTCACTTTCTCATGTTGGTTTGGCCTCCTGTCACGGGACTACCTCTTCCCTCCAATGTCCTTTGCCTTTCTGTATTTTGAATCTTTTCTTCTCTGTGAATTTTATCCCTGAGACTTTCAAAGATGCTTTTGGATGGCCCCATTCAATGTTCTTATATTTACATTGAAATTCTAACCCCATCATTAATAAACTGCAACCACAAATTACAAGTTATCTATTATGTGAGTGTTTTAGGCAAGAAAAATATAGAGAGTAGCCTACTCGGTAAATTCCACTCAGAAAAAAAAAACTTTCCTTAGTTATAAGTAGATGATTGTGTTTAGTGCTGTAATAGATTATTAAATTGAGAATTATTTTTGTCTCCCTCCCCCTATTTAACTGACTGTCAATTGTTAAAGGACTGTAGACAGATTTTATTTTGGGCAGCCAGCTCACAAATAATGTCACAGGGACTTATTACTAATTATGAAAGCTCAGTCTTAGCTTAGATTTGCCACACTAGCTCTTATAACTTAGATTTACCTGCCCTTATTAATCTATGTTTTACCAAGCTTTTTACCTGTCTTTCATTCTGTATGTCTGACCCTCACCATGTCTTATGGGCCTCTATTCTGCACCTTGAGTATCTCCTTCTACTTCCTCTCTCTGCTTCATAAGTCCTGCCTACTCCTCCTGCCTAGCTATTTATCATTCAGCTCTTTATTAAACTCATCACAGCAATGTATCCTCACACAGTGTACAAATATCCCACGACCAATAACTATACTGCTGTTTCTAGTTACACAGGACAAGAGGACATCCATGATCAAGATTCTCAGTGATCCCAAAGCACATCACAAGCTCTTTTGTTGCATTCATCAAAAACAGCATGACTAACACACCACCTTGAACTATAAAGGAAAGCATTGCAGCTTGTCCAAGTCTGGAAGCATTTATTCTTCCCATGATCCCTTATGCTGTCTTCTTTTGTTCAGCATTAGAACAAGAATACTATTTAGCCTTAATCTGAAGTTCCCCCAATTTGTATTAATTTGGGTCTGTTTGTTCAGTAAATACCAGTGTCAATGAATAAATCTGAGTCCCCTGGGGAGTAGATATTAATATGGAATAATGAGTGGACAGACTTAGTAGAACAAATTCTTGTGAGAAAAAATGGGGAGGAAGCAGAGAAGCTGCAAGAGCTTTCAGTGCCACTTCAGACTGACCCAGAGTGAAGGAGAGAGAGAGCAAAGGGGGAGAGCATCATGAAGTCTACAAAAGGTATGGCAAGGTCGTTGGGAGTTCTGAAGGCAAGTTTCTCATGTGGGCAGCGTCGACGACCAGGAACTACCGTTCTTCCTGTCTTGGCCCTGTTTGGCAACAGATGGGAACTGCCCTTGGGAATCACATGACCTTGGAGCTAATGCTTTGATGTGAACTTGAGATTTCAGCAGCTTGAGGGCCTTTGGTCCCCTGCAGTTAAAGCTATGAGAGGTGTGCACTCGTGGCCTCTGCAAACAGGTGCTGAGAATTCAAATTTGAAACGGTATGGATAATGCATGCTCCCCATGGAGAAGTTTGCTGTTTCTTCACCCATTCCCCCTAATCAACTAACTTCATGAGAATCCTCTTCATAGATGCAAAAGTAAACATTTTATCCAATGTGTATTGCTTTACAGAAATGTTTTAACCTCTTGTTTCCTACTGTGTCCATCCTTGGCCTTCCATTTGCCTGGCTTTGCTAGAGTTTTCAATGTTTGGTCTCCAAACACCTTTCTGCTATTTTTTCTTCCTGCTAAAGCCTCAGAGATCTCACAGATGCCACCTTTTGAAGATTTCTTCTGTTCTTATCCATTTTGCATGAGCAATCTTCCTACATGCTGCTCTAGGTTGTCCCATTTCCCTATAAGGAAGGCGTGTCTGTTTGCTTTTTAAGTCTCCCTCTACTAAAGACAGTGAGGTCCCAGAGAGGAGAGATACACTCACTCCTCTAATTTCTGGTGCTGGGCACAATGCTTGAGACATGGTAGATGGTAGTTACTGAATGACTACTAAAGACATGCATATATGAATTCGAACATGCACACAGACTGAGAGTCTACAAAGATATATCTGTGTTACATGAAGTTTGGAGAAAGCATATCAGTTGCTGGTGGTAGTTATTATTTCCAGAATTTTCCTCTGTGATGAATTATCCCAGTTGCTACAGTTTACAGAAATGCTTGACACTCCATAAAAGAAACATTTTGTTGATAAACTCCTCTGCCTTTAATATCTACTAAAGGCTGCACTGTCGCATTTCAACCAAATCCTCCCAGCACCACTTTGATGACTTAGACACATCCCGACTGAGATCCGGAGAGTCTAAGCCTTTCTGTCTTGGTCCCCAGTCAGGAGGGGACAATGGCAGATGACACAGTTAGGTGACTCCCTAAGCCCCTCTATGGCTAGTTACAGAGTCAGCCATGAATTTCATACCCTCCTTGTGTCCTCCCTGCTCTATCTTACAAGTCATAACTCTTCTGTGTGCTCTGGATGTTAAGCAGCTTGTACCTATATTTTGACTGTCATGCATAGCATAGTGTTAGTGGTACCCATAAACTCATGGCATCACCACCAGGTTTAAGAAAGGACACAGGGAATAGCTGAGACTAGGCAGAATGGAGCACAACTCTATTTACAGAGTCCCAGAAAAAGCCTGTGCTATATTCATATAGATCTTTATTAGGAAATTTCAAAGGATTTTCAGTAATTGTGAAAATACAACACATTGTTTGTTATAAAATAGACTTCGAGGGACAAATTGCTCACTGGAGTGCTGACCTCACAAGCCTGGGGATAAGAGTGCAAATCCCAAGAACCCAAATAATAGTAGGTAGGAAAGACAGGAAATCCCTAGGGAAATTAGCTGACCAGGCCAACATAATCCATAAGCTCTGGGTTCATCAAGAAAGAGATGCTGCCTCATTGAATAAGGTACAGCAAGTCAAAGAATCAATGACTTCAAACTCATTCTTTTACATGCACACAATCATGTGGTGCTCACTAACATGATCATGCACATACACACATATGAACACCACACACATAGAGACAGAAGCCAAACTCTGGCTGTCAAATATATTTTACTTGATGGCTCTCTACTCAGTCCTCTAGGGAACATGGCAACAGCCATCCAACTCCAAAATAGGTTATAACCAATCATATCACCTCACTTTGTGCTTAAAATAATCTATAACCACTTATTCTTTGGAATATTGACTGTCTGGGTAATTGTAGTATAAATGTATTTAATAGAAAACTAATTATCTTTGGGTGGGAAATTAATGATATAAAAATCATAGTGTGTTGAATGAACTTAATTTATTCTCCCTATTACTTCCTCTCTTTCCAGGGATAATTTAAAGTCAACAGTAGTTCCATTTAAAACCTGTGAATTTTCAAATCTTCTAATTTAATTATGAAATTGAAAGAGATGTCAAATCATTGTGTGTTTACATTTGTATAAAGTAAATACTATGCATGAGACCTAGGTAATAAACGACACAGTTCCCAAGTATTTCTAATTAACTGTCTTCTCACATTTTAATTCTCTTATTCTCAAATTGTGCCCCCGTGACTTTGAGTGTTCCAGGAAAACAGTATCTGTTGGATCGTATATATTTTTTCCTACCTTAGTTCCCACAGCCAGAAAGTCCAGGCTGTTCTGCTGTAAACTTTTATTGGCAGGAGTTCATAATTCAGCTGTAAAATTTCATGCTGGGCTGCAATTCAGTGCACAAGCCCTATGCCCTGAAGAGCTTATGTTTCTACAAAAACAATTGTAAAAAAAAAAATCTATTTTTTTCTCTTTTAGGTGAACCAGAAAATAGTATAGTAAGAAATGCTATCCTTTAAAAAAAACTTCTAAAAATAAAAGGCGCTGGATAAAATGATCTCCCTGATACTGAGACATAACCCCTCACTCATAAAAATAACTATTATATGATAGCAATGGAAAATTTATACTTGTAACAAGTACAGCTTGCTCTCTGGTACTCGGAGTGCAAGAAATGTCACATTGCTTTATTTTTCTAAGATAGATTAAATCCAGTGTGAAGTCAACATCACCAAGGTTGACAAGAACTCTAATAATAGTCAATTTAGAGTGCCCTCTCTCCACCCTCAGGCGTTAGTAGAACTCTGAAGCTCTTGCGTAGTCCCAAAGAAAAGCAAAGCGTGCATAGCTAAGTATGTGGTGGCTTTGGATTCTTAATCAGGGAGCAGCCTTCCTCATTCAGGTCCCTGTTACCTCTACCTCTACCACGAAGCTCATGGAGGGAATGCTGAAGTTACTATATTATCTGGTTAATGTGTCATCTGTCCACTTGGCATTCAAACAACGATTATCTAGATGGACGGAACCTTAATTGAGAAAATGTCCCCATAAAATCCACCTGTAAGGCATTTTCTTAACTAGTTATTGATGAGGGAGGGTCCAGTCCATGATGGGTGGTAGCATCCCTGGGCTGGAGGTCCTCAGTTCTTAAGAAAGCAGGCTGAGTAACCATAGGAAGCAAGCCAGTAAGAAGTACCCTTCCATGGCCTCAGCTCCTGCCTCCAGGTTCCTGTCCTATTGAGTCCGGTCTTGATTTCCTTCAGTGATGAACAGTGCTGTGGAAGTATAAGCTGGAGAAATCCTTTTCTTGACAACTTAAACTTTGGTCATGGTGTTTCACTGAATCAATAGAAACCCTAACTAAGACAGCTATCTGGTACACAGTGGTAAATGATACCCTAAAGGGCCTCGGGACATGAGCACTCATGAACACATCTCTGTGCATGGATGGCCTTTACATCTTCCCTCTTGATTCCAATTTTCCAATTCCTAGCCTAGTTTCCAACTCACAAGAGACCCTCAATCCTTCATAAATGCCTGTCTGGAGTACTCAAGTTCCTTCTCGAAATCCCTAATTTGGAACCATAGCAATAACTGTTTGTATTTACTGTCTTCTTCCCACTAAGAAGGTTGGCAGATAAAGGGGCAAAATGAAGTGACTCTAGTCTTCCTGTTTACTCAACTTCAGAAGAAACGGGGAGTCACCAACTCCATGTGCAATCAAAATCACCCTTTTCTTCCAACCTGGGACATCCAGTGAATAAGTCTCTGTGTATCTCTGCTCTTGCCTGTCTACTTGGTCTAGTCCCTTCTCTTTTGGAATTCAATAGCACTCGGCAGAGGAACCCACCCTGAACACTATGTCACCCCTTCCAGAGTTAGAAATTATTCAGATTCTTCTCACCGCATTAGCCAGTGTTCCTTTCAGTGGCTTGCTGTCTCATAAAGGGTGGAGAGCCAGAGAGCACTGACTCAAAGAATCTTCAGGGGTGCCCTTCAGAAACTGAGAGGTGAGACTTGACAGACATTAATTAGCATTCATTTATCAGACTGATTCTTTGACTTTTGGTCTATGATAAGTGACAAATGATAGCGGATCACCACTAGCAGAACCTGAAGCAGAAATGTCATTACCATCGCTATGAGAGGACTGCTAAGCTGGAAAAATGCTGCTAGGGTAACACTAGATGAAGGAGTGGAGAACTTGAAGGATGGGGAGATATGCAACTGAGAGCCAGATATATATGAAGTGATATATATCGAGTTATAGATCATGGAAAATTTTGATTTCCCCAAGCTGTTAACCATTCAATTCAGTATATCTCTGTTTGATCTTTGTGTCTTCTATCTATAAATGCATTCTTGTCCAATAGGTACCCAGAATGGTTGGGAAAGGAGCAAGGTGGAGCAAGGAGAATGTTGTCTGCAGGCTCCTTCACAGGAGATCTGCACCCTTCTCCTTGTGTTTGAATGCTTTCCCCTGCTCTGGTTTTCTGTTAGGATTGACTCACGAGCATATCTGGAAACGGTGAGGCCTGGTCACAGGAGCTGCGTGTGTGTCCTCACCCAACAGCTCACCTTCTCCGTGTCCCTTCAAAGCTTGGGAGGCCTATGCATGTGTTTACAGACTTGGGATTCTGCATTAGTGTGTGCTGGTTCCCTGTATCCTCCTAGCCCTTTGGTTGATGTTTTCGTTAGGTATTTGTCGTCATTGGATCTGTAAAACCGAAAAGTGAAACCATATGATGACATACTTCTCGTAGGAGTTGGGAGTTGGGAAAACTAGCTGGAATAAAATAGAAGCAATGGAAAAATAAGAACATTCTAATAACAAAAAGAAAAAATATAAAAAGTGTTTGTTTTGCACTTCTAGTTTAAGAAGGGAATATGGATTTAGGTAACAAAGGATCTTTTAAGGCAACTAACATACTAATGTGTTCAAACTCATTTTTAAAACATATTTCCCTGTGAATAAGTCTTTTGGTAGTGAATACCTCCAACTGACTTCCCGTTTATTAGGCAATCTACCATATCGCCACCAGGTGGCGCTCATGCAGTAACTTTGAAACAGCCAGCCCCGAATGGTAAAAACACAGCATTGAAAATACTACTGTCAAAGAGATGTTCTTGTCTTTGATGCTGCATCGAAGTTAAGGTAGGAATGATGAGGTCGGAAAGGCTAATAAATTTGTTATGTGTTGGAAAACTTATTTCTCCTTGCCCATGAGGCAGAAAAGCCATTATTTGTAAAGCATAATGCTACCCATGCGTTGTTTGCTGTGGCACCAAATTCCCCTAGTCCTCTGCAAAGATTTGCTATCCTTTGTGTGACATGCATCTTAGGTGATAAGTAATGAAAAAGATACGGCAGCAGTTTCTGTTAGCCGATCGCCTAGAAGTTTAGTGTATTTAAATAAATCTGTTGTAGAAAAGAGCAATGCCCTGGACACTGATCATCCAACAGGGGCTAGGAAATAGGGACAACATTAATGCTGAGAAGCAAATGACATATGAGAATGACAGAGCCTCTAAACAAAACGGGGAGTTTGATAAAAGTACCTCCCTCGCCCCATTGATCAAATAGATCTAAGCATCTTTCCAGCTGGCTTTCCCTTCTCTCTTTATCCTTCACCCAGTCTTCACCATCCTTTCATCCAGCTCCCCCTGCAGTGGAACAGGCTGTTGGGAGACTGAAGTTACAGAACGGTAGCTCGCTGTTCCGATGAGAATGAAAAAGCAAGCAGAAATGTCTCCAGCTTGTGCTCTTCTCTCCCATGTTCTGCAAACTTCCTTGGATAAATTCTGCCACAGATAACGAGCGTCAAAGGGGAAAGGAGGTTAGATTATTGTCCTGGCTGCATCCTCTTTGGATTAGTATTTGTTTATTTGTTGGCCTTGTTTGACTTGAACTTGGGCCTTGTATAAGTTTGGCAGCTACTCTACCACTGACTTATATGTCTTACACAACACCTTTATTTTTCTTTTTTTTTTCTTTCTTTCCTGTTCATTTTGAGACAAGCTCATATTAAGCTTTCCAGACTGGCCTTGAACTCACATTGTCATCAAGGCCTTAACTTGTGACATTCCTGCTTTAGCTTCCTGAATAGCTAGGATTACATTGCTGCACTGCGGGTCTCAGCTTCACTGTGGATTATCAGTCAGTGTTTAGGGCCAAGTCACAGAGCCCCTCAACTGCTCACTTGGTTACTTATCCTGTATCAGATGAAACACTCATCTGCAGGGCCATTAAATCAGTGTGAAAAATTGTGAGCTGAACAAAGCGGCGGGGGAGGGATGAAAGAAAGTGTCTAGTGTGCATCAGAAAATTCATATACAGAACCCAGTAAATGCTAGCTAAGCAGAGAAATAAGGTAGTTCATATTCCTCATTTTGCAGACGGACGAAGTGGGTGGGCAGAGAGCTCAGGCAGTTTACATAGAACTCAAAATAGTTTCTACTCACCAAAACCTCACATGACCGATATAGATGTCAAGAGAGGCACCAAATTGAAAATAATGACTCCTTTCCAAAACAGTTCACTTTCTGGTACAGAGGTATTTAGAAAACAGAATTTGTAACCAAACTGCCTGTTAGTTCATCAACACTCTGTTACAAAGAGAAGCATTTTGTTCAGGCTAGAACTAGATCCGTGCACCTGATGGCCCGACAAGAAGTCACCATCCCATTGATGTCTGCAGACTAAGGTCATCTCCAAGGGCAGGAAGCCTAGCTAGCCCCTTGGGAACCCTGGCTCGGAAGGGTCTCTGGCATGGGTCAGTGCTCTGCTGTTGCTTTCTTCAAGCTTTGATTCCACTTTTAACAGAGGCCCCTGCGTTTTCATCTTGTGCTGGCACTGCCACGCTGTCCACAAGCTGCCATTTAGCTTTTACGGTCATTAGTAGCTCAAAACAGACACATCTTGTTCCCCAGATTCTTTTGTCATCTTTCAAACTGTCCCCAGAAGACTTTGCAAGCCTGTCATTTCCTCAAACAGGTGAGCTAGGATGGACTCTCTCAGCTCGATCTTATGTTCTTGACAGGGAGCTAAAGGAAAGGACTCCCTTTCTTACTGGTCAAATCCGCATTGAGAACACACTCTGTGTGAGGTGAATGTCAGGCCAAGGTCATATTCTAATTCTTTCCATCATGATTGCCTTCCACCTTCTCTAAAAGAAGGAGAACTTCTGTGCTTGGGTGTCTTACTTTATTCTTTATTCTTCTCACAGTTTTCTCCCAGGGGAAGACCTATCACAGCCTTGTCCTTCAGCCCTGGGAGTGCCTTCTAATCTCTTTTTTGTTCTGTCTGCAATTACTACCAATAGATCAGGCTGAGCCTGGGCCGTTGTAGTAATGATACCCCAGTGGAAGCTAGCATCCTTGCTCAAGGCTAAAAATCATTTCTCCAGTGGTTCCTGGTGGATTTTTGAAACATTAAATATGGTCTATATTCTTTGTGTGTTAAAAAAATCGAATCTGCAAAATCTCTTTTTGTTTTAATGATCTATTTAGTGTACTCAACACTGAACAGAGAGTTGTGGTTACAGCTCTATCTCTGTAGATCAGTAAAAGAGAGTAAAACTATCTGCGTATGGAGAAAATGTGTATGAGGACAACAAGGAAAGGTGACTGAACAGTGCAACTCAGAGTGTGTGGAATTGCATCCGCTTCAAGATTAAGACTACTAGAGGGCCAATAAGGATCAAGAGAGCCTTAAGTGGCTAATGCTCACACTGATGGTAGAGGGAGAAGCCATTAGACCTTTTCCAACTAGTTTTGGAAGATTGTGTAGAGGAGGTGGGATTGCATGAGCTATTTGGATGATAAGAGAGAGAAAACTTGGCAGTTGGTAGGAGATAGCATTCCAAGAATATGGCACAATTTGGAAAAGGCGTGTGTGGAATGACTGGGTGATGGAGACATTAAGCCAATTGGCTTGAACTGAGCTGGGGCTCATTCCAAGGAAGGATTTCAAATTTAATTCAAAACAAAATAATGACTTTCTGAGGCATTATTAAAGCAACTAACAATAAATTTCTGAATCTAATCTATGTTACACACATTAAGAGCTAACGTGTGGGATTCCCAGGAAAGGAGGTCTCCTGGGTAGTCGTAAGGGGTAAGCCTTGAAAGTGAGCAACATCAGCGCCGCTCAGGAGTGAACAAAGCAAGTCCCATACTTTATACTCTGCAGACCTGCGTGACATGAATAGCCATGGAGGAGGAAATAGTTTACCCTCCTTTCATTGATGTGAGGAAAGGAATTATGGGTGCCTCTCCATTCCCATCGTAGTTGTTATCTTCATGACCCCCTAGTCTCTGAACGGAGCTCCTAGTAGCCTGCATCTTCGGGAGAAAGAATACTGGCTCTGCATGAGACACCTTTAATTGCCAATCCCTCTTAAGACTGTGTTCATCCACTTGCTTGGATTTTAAAATTTTACTTGTATCCATTTCTTTCACAGGGATTTCGGTTCAATGATATGGGAATGTATATACATTCCAAAAGTTAAACAACAAAGTAATTAAATAGCTGTTCGAAAGAGCTACTCACATGCCAAATGACTGGATCTTCAGGGCAGGAAGGAAGATGACATTCAAGGAAAGATGAAGGAAGAGTTGGAAGAGTTAGAATGGGGGACCCTTCTGAAAGAATAAGTAGAATTTAAAGAAGAATAGAACATTGTGGGGAGGCATGAAACCCCAAAGGGAAAGAAAGACCTTCAGTAAGGGTTAATCATGAATGAAGAGCCCTGTCACACAGTTCTGGTCTGAGGGTTCCAAAGCACAAGAGAGATTAGACAGGAGACATAACACGGAGAGAGAGTCTCACTTTTATGCTGAAGGACAAAATTCTCAGAGTACTGCTTTCTGCCCAAGTTCAGGGAGTTAAAAAAGAAAAGTTAGTTTCAAAACTTCTAGTAAGTTCTTTTTTTCTTCTTTCCCTCACACAATGTTGACTTGCCAGTGCACAGAAGAGGTAAATCACCCACCCTATATGACAATTTTGATAGCACCATCTGAAGGGCCTCCAGATCATTTGTCTTTGTGAAAGGCCCGAACATATTCTCACAATCCGCTACCAGTACAAGAGCAGGCCCCCGCGGAAGGGCTCTGGAGTGCATCATTTGGCACGTCCCGCTGTTCTGGCCATCTGCTGCACCTTACAACGTGGTCTGGCAATTTAAGAGATGGCACGGGCAGCCCCACAATATATCCATATGTTAATCCTCCTCCTCATAGCATGAGAAACAGAACAGCCACCTTCAAGACTGCACCAGGAATCCCTACCCCCATGACTACCATTTTCTCCTGAAGGCCAGAGTTCACAACTTACAATTTAGAGTGCAAAACCAAACAGCTAGGAATCTGACCAGAGAAGCTATATAGGTGGTGCTAAATTATGAGACTCAGACTTCAATAAGAAAGAAAGACCCATGCACAGGTAGGTTGAGAAGCTGTAACTAGTATAGTAAAGTTCCTTGAGAAATCAGAATTATAGTTGCACCTTGTATACAGGATTTTATAACCTAAAGCCTTGCTTCTCAAGGTAATGTACCAATTGTATCTCCAGGATGCTTGGTGGATTTGATAGAGAGTTTTCTGAGGCCCACCCTAGACTGCAGTATCAAAAACTAAATCTTTATAATTCCCAGTTTGATATGCACACAGAAATTGGTTATGCTCTAGCCTAGGGAAAAAAAAACATGAATAAAATAAAATAAAATCTCCCTGTAGTTTTGATTATGCTTGGCAAAGAATGTCCATGCTATGAGTGAAATAGGAACTTCCTGCCTTATTCAGATATTTAATGTAGCAGATCTGATACTGCAAGTAAGTTTTCAATGGAGGCTCACTGAACGACTTTCTAATTTTCTCAAGAAAGAAATTTTAAAAGTATCTGCTCTAGATCTCTGCCCCAGCCCAAGCACTGGATTGAGCTCACCACTTCTCGATTTGGGACACTTTAAGTGTTTAATTTCCAATTTATTCAAATGAGGGCTGGTGATTGCTTCTACTAACCATATTAGCCGTTAGCATGCAGTATGTAGGTTAAAGGCTCAGTGTCCTGCAAGCCAGTAGCTGCTGTTTCTTCTTGTACATTCTATGAGTGAGGAACGTAAAAACTCCTTTGGCAGGGAAGGGTCCCTCTTTCTGCTCGTGGCTTGAATTGAAAAGAAGTTCGCTATTTGCACAGTACAGAGGCACAACACATGATGCCATTGTCCAACCCCCAGGCAATGGCAATGGCTATTATGGACAGAACTTCTTAAACACTCCATGTTACTGCATGTGGGTCTCAGCTGCTAAGACAGAAAGGAAGAAGACAGTTTCAAATGTGGACGAGAAGACCAGAAATGCCTGCTGGTGTGCACAAAATGTCTGCCTAACCCTCAGCACTTCAAGGGGGAGAGAGACTAACAGGGATCACGATTTTAAACCACCAAAAATGTACATGTTTAGCCAGAAAGAGATGAAAGGAGACTTAAAAATGTAACTCCGTTTCACACAGAGTGATTAAAATTAGGATAACAAATTGTCAGTTAATGAAGCACACAGACATGAGAGATGAAGTCGACAAAAAAAGGAGTACTCAGAGTACTAGTTTCAATTGAAAAAATATAGGACTATTTTAGCACCAGCTACTTTATACTGATACTGTTGTTTAAAAAATGATTTGTTTTATTAATGCCTAATATGAGTGATGCATTTGGCAGTAACCCAGGAATATAACCCAATGGGTAAATGGCTGTGACATTCAGTTTTCACTATACTAACTTCTGGATAGACACATAAGAGTTAATTTCTATTATTTAATCTCTAATTGTTGAAAATACATTTAGTCATTCTGCTTTAATAGCCCACACAACATAGAAAACACACATACACACACACACACACACACACATATATATACATGCATACATATATACATACACATGCACACATATATATGCAATCTCTATTTCCAGGGAGCTTACATTTTAGAAGAATCAACATGCAAATAAATAATCCAAAAGAAAACTGCCTCACCAATCTGACAGAGTCAATTGGCAAAAGAAAAATTAGTACCACAGAAAAATATGTTAACATCTGGAGAATAATGAAATTATGAGCAACAAGCATCAATGAAATCATGCCAAATTCAAATGATGGCTGCTCTTGGTTGGCTTCCAGAAGTAACTATTAAAAGAACATATTAGCCTTAACCCAGTGTGTCTTCTGTGATGACTGTGGAGGGGGATATATCATCCTCCATTCACGAGGGATGGACAGATGCCAGGGTATTTCACGGGAACCTAATTGTTCTTCCCTGCCAGGAAATTGCTGCAGCATGACAAAATCCCAAGGATCAAAGTGCCTGAAGAAGAGAACCCCTGTAGCCAATTTGTGTTGCCTTCAGGTTATGTTATAGATCACCCCAAATACCGTGTAGTCATCAGTGCCCTGACAAAGAGCTGGACTTCCAGATTCGCCAGGGGTTGTGTCTATGACCCAGGGCAAATAATTCATGCCTTTGAACCTCATTCTTATAAATTGAAAAATTGAATGCATAATATAATATTACAAAATAGTGTAGGGAATGTGCATCTGTGGGCATGTGATGTATATCATTTGTGATGCCTGATTGAAGGTGCAACATACATTAGCACCCTGCCTCAATGGCGCAACTGCCTTCATAAAGATCAAATTTATTTCCTCAATAAACCCAGATTTGATGTTTTATCTTTATGTTAGTTGTGCTTATTAGGCCTTGACCCCTTAGGCTTCATTCCTGTGCATATTTGCTCATAAGCCAATGTACAAATATGAAATAAAAATACCATGTGGTGGGGCTGTCAGCCACAGCTCTGGCTTATCACATACCATGCTTGTCTTTCCAGGAGTCCCTGGTTTGGAATGTTCAGCCAGATGTTTTCCTTATTTAGAGGTACATGTGGAAAGTTAAAATAAATGGACTCAGAGGTCTGTATTTATATACACATTCACGTATACATGTAACAACTAAAGAAGAGATCATAAGTTCGAGAGGAGACAAAGGAAGAGTTACAGATGTGAAAGAGGGGTAAAATTATTTAAATACAGTCTCATGTATAAAATTCTCAAAAACAAACTAATTAAATTTTTAAAGGGCTAGGAAGAAAACAGGAGTTAACTTCATAAACATGATTTAATCTAATCAAGGCAATGCTTAGGTGTGTTGAAAGGGGAAAACCTCAATGTTCAGCTTCTCAGTGTTTCTAAGGAAGGCAATAATATGAATAAGATGATGGGGAATAAGATTAAAGAGAATACAGACCATAGTTCAACAATGAAATCATATCCAGACAAGATAACCAGTTGGGAAGGATCTGAGCATGGTATTGTGGCTGTGTGTGCATGTATTTGTGTTTTTAACCTTATGAAAAAAATCTCCATTTCTAGTCTATGAATCTCTAAACCTATTTTTTTGTCCTCTACATATGTTTTCTGGAAAACACTGTTGCAGGAGTAGAGAGCCATCTATGTTTACTCGCCTTTAATTTTCAGTTCATTTATTTTGAGCCTCTTAGGAAAATACGTAAGGAGAAACATGCTTTTGTACTCTGAGAGCCTACCTCAGGTGAGCTACTTGGCTAGGACACTACAAATATTTTGGGGGCATCTATTATGTTCAGGGCATCAAGCCTACAAGCACATGTCCCCAACCAGAGTGAGCAGAACAATTCTGCATGGATTCGAACAGACTGAAAAAAATGAGTAAGCATTCTTGCTTACTTCAAAGATCTTCAAAGCCGAAGGGAAACATTTTCTTCAGAGCATGTCAGCCTAATCCCCTTCTATCGTCTGTAGGGTAGGCTTTCATGGCAGTGTGAAATAGCTGAGGCTCCACAGCTCAAGGTGGAACCAAGTGTCGCTCTGTGTACACTGGCAAGACCTCAAGCGTTGGAAGAGAAACAGGGCTTCATGCCACCGGAGACTCAAAGGCTGTTTCTAGATGCCAGGCACAAATCCTTTTCGAGCTCCAGAAAGCCTACAGTGTGGAGAGCTTCTTCGCCAGTGCCAGGAGCTAACTTTAGTCCTTCAATACTACAAATGTTTGATCCTCCACAAGGAGTCTGGGTCACTCCTGGACAGTCTCCTCAGTCTCCGTTCTATCTGTCCTTTTTAACAAACATGTATTGATTTCTTCATGGCACCCAATATTCATAGTCTGATGAGTCTGTGTGTCATTGCTAGAATCATTAATTGCAGTTACATGTAGCTCAGCTTCTACTTCATTACTTTATGTTTGATGAGACTGAGCAGGCAAGCAGAAGGATGAGATAAGAGAAAAGGACAGAATGATGGATTTGCTAGCAGCTCTTTCTGAGCTATCATCCCCTATGCAGATAAACACAGAAAACCACAGTGGGCCAAGGTTCAGAGAAGATATCCTGCAGAATGCTCAACCCAAAATGGGACATATATTTCATAAAAATCTATCACATGGCAAGGCTGAAATGTTTTTACATCTTCTTCGCATCTAAGGCCTAAGCAAATTTGTCAAACATCTGAACATTTTTGGTTATTGTTAATTCAACTTCCACTGTTTTGGCTCATAATTTCGCTATCTCTCCTTTAAGCTATTAGTGTCACAGCCCACTGGCCACTCTGTATCATGACTCTTAGTCTCATACTCCAGAAAAGAGCATCGTCTCTCCTCTCAGACGGAAATCTATCTAAACTCTATAGCCAATCCTCCCTCTTTTGTATTTCTCTCCCCTCTCCAACTCTGCCTTTCTTTGCCCCCATTCCCAGCAATTTATGATCCATCATTCAAATCTGTCTTGGACTTCCCATCAGTAATTTTTCAATCAGTTCAATTTCCTTGAAGCACTGCCCCTCCTGGCATAGATGGCTCTCAAAGTTCAGTTCAAATTATAAGATCGAGCTTAATATAAAATCTTTTTATCCTTCGTTTTTACTAGTTCTTTGAGAATTTTGTAGAATGCGCTTTGATTATATTACTTCTCCCAGATCCATCCCTCTTCCCTTCCCACCCAAATTTCTGTCTTTTTTATATTCTTACCTTTCTGAGATTAGAATAAAATTGCATCAATTTGCCTTCTTTTATACCCTCCAAAGCCTCCCACATTCTTCTCTTTGCAATCTTTAAAATTCTTTAAAATTAATTGCCAATGTTTTATTTTTTTACATACTTATAATGCATACTTATATACATATATATTATAAATACAAGTTGTTCAGTCTGTAAACTGTTAATTGTATCTATATTTTCAGTGCTGACCATTTGTTATTATGTAATCAGTTAGTGTGTTCCTCCCTGTTAAGCACTGATCAAGTACTCCTGTATACAGGATGTGCTCTGGAATGTTATTGACATTCCCCAATGCCACTTCATTAGAGAAACCTGATTTTCTCTTATGTCGCTGGCTAGACTGTAACTCTCTATGTAGACTAGGCTGACTTTGATCTCAGAGATCCTCCTATTTCTGCTTCCTTGATGCTGGGGTTAAAGTTTCACCGCACCTGTCACCCGATGAGACCTTTCTAAGTCACCAATAACTCTGCTTTGCAAATCTGTGCCATCGATACTTTTCATCTTATAAGCAAAAATTTGTTAAAGTGGCCATTCTTCCTCTCAGTGCTGTCCTTGCTTGGTACCCTGGACACCTGTTTACTCTTGGTTCACCTCCATCCTCCCAGCATTCTTTCTCAATTTTCTGTAACTGTGGTTTCTCCTTCAATCTGTTTTGTGTAACAAACCACAATCCTTAGGTCTGTCACTCTGTTAAGACACACACAATATGAGATTATTCAGCCTCATGATTTAAAGTCATACTTAAGCTCAAAAATTCCAACTTTCTACCTGTATTTTAAGCCCTGAATTTCAATCTTATGTACTACAGAAGGTAGATAGGGATCTCTGTTTCATATCACTCACATCCCAAACCCTGGATATTAACCAATCCCATTGTTTCCAGTTTCAGAATGAATCTAGTATCTCAATTCTTCTTTCTTGCTCTTCCTGTAAGTTCCCATCAACTTTTGCATGGATGACAATATTCTTTTAAATTAGATCATTTGCATCTTCTTTTACATTTCTCAGTCTTTTCCATAGTAGCCAGAATGACATCTTTAAATTTGTTATCTATTTGTGCTGTGGCTTCTCATAACAAACAAGCAAAGAAACAAATAAACAAGTATGATTACCACTTTCACCATGTTCGTTGCTGCTCTGAGAACTGAACAGCCATCATATACTTCTCTCTCATATGCATTTCTTCTATACTAGCTTCTATCAAGATGACATTCTAAAATAATCTTAGAATACTAAGACATCTTAGCACCCAGGCTTCTGTTGCTTGTTTCCTAGAAAGTCTCTCCTTTATATCTCTACTTGGCTTTTCTGCTTTCTTCATCATCTTCTCAGGTCCTTCTGCCATTGTGGCTTTCTCTAATCATCATATAAATAGAAACTCCATTCTCCATAGTTTCCAGAGCAGAACCTCCAGCTTTAATCTCCTCTACACTGTGTCAAACTATCACAATTACAAGACCTCCATTCCTTCCACTATTCCTTCCCTCTTTATCTCCCTCTCTTATCTGTCCCCATCTATCTAATATTACCAGTGCTGTATTTATTTCTCAGATAGTTTTGAAGGTAAAAACCAATAGTGCTCTTATTATTTGCCAGGTCTTTGCTATTTATAGCATATTACATACACATATTACAGTATCTGTTGCTCATTATGTATTAATATTTATTAAAGGAAGGCTATAAAGGATAATGTAAACAAAATTTCTTTACCTACCCTGAGTAGACAGATGCTTATCACAAGGTTTTCCCCGTTATCAGTTGGTTGGAAACTCAGTAACAAAAAAGTATAAGAAAAGGGATATTTGAGTAAAATAAATAAATATTAAAAATCTAATGTCATAGAAAAAGGTTTGAATGGTTTCTTGTAGGATCAACAATAGAAAGCCTGTGAAAAAGAAAATAAAGTAATGATGTGGCATTTTAAAAACACTAATGTACATAAACACTGAAGATGTGTGTGTGTGTGTGTGTGTGTGTGTGTGTGTGTGTGTGTGTGTAATGTGATTATTTATTTGTGGAATCTTGAGCAAAATGCTAAATTTCCTTGCTTTTTTTTCTCATCTGCATAATAACTGTCCTATATAATTACTGTTTGATGTCCTTCCTAAGCCCAAGAATTTGTTCAAGCCTGTCGGGGTCCTAGTGAAGAACAGAGAAGGAAGTGGATAGGAAGCAAAGGAAGAGAAAGGAAGAAAAGTACCAAAAAGTAAAGATACAGAGAGAAAAGGAAGAAAGGAAAACAATGTAACAAGAAGGAAGAAGAGAGGGAAGACAAGATAGATAGATAGATAGATAGATAGATAGATAGATAGATAGATAGATAGATAGATAGATAGATAGATTTTGCTTTGACATATTTGTCTTATATGGTAAGAACCTGGTTTTCTAATGGAATACCCAAACATTCTGAAAAGAATAAATGACTTCTACTGACATTTAAATTCCTCAGTGCCTTTGACTACTATCTAGACCTTTGTCCAAGTCCTGGGTTTTTAGCTTTCTAAATACTGCAAACCTCTAAGGTTTGGTGTTTTGGAAGCCACCACCAAAAAATCACTCATTCAATTAGTCAAATGCCAACTAATCTAATTTTTGTTGGAATACTTTAATATGTCTTTGGGCAAATATTTTGAACACTAACTATTCATTTGGTGTCACTACTCAAGAATATCCCAATGTCATTGTCATCTTGTAAACTTATGTTAAAATACATATTCAGGCTTTGGAGTAATTTTCAATATGCCGAAATGTTTTAATGCAGTAAAATAGCCTGTCTCTCATTGTCTGCTTTAAAGATTAATGTGAAGAGATGCTCTTTCAAGCCAAATATGTAGCATTTATTTCACCTTAGCCAAATTCCTGTGAAGGATTATGCTCTACCAACTACAATCATGGCACATTCATTACCATAATTATCTCATCATTCTGTGCACAGTGATGCTCAGACATGCTTCTCCCAGTGTTGTACACAGGCAGAATATGATTTCCTAACTGTACTTAAAAGAAACAGGACATTGTGCTTTTTAAAAAGCAAAGCCACCTACGGTGTCAAGCTAACAGTCCCAAACTATGGTCCAATTAACCGAGGACACTGCAGAGGAGGCCAAAGAAGGCATAAAACCTAGCGAAGACCCGGGAGCTTAGGCCATCAAAAGAATCAGGAGGAATGATGTGTGCTCATAATGACTACCTCGTTCGTCTACGAGCATGTTCAAGAAAAGTTCAAATTTGTCTTTATAGTGCTTCTTGCCTAGTAGTAAAATGAAGACTTTCGAGTCTTGTAAAAAGTTCTCCACAGTTTTGGAGGCCTTATCTTTAGTTTTTTTCTTTCTCCAGAGGTATAGTCAATGGAAATGTGAGGTGGTATACCTTTGCTGATCTTTTTCTTTTTCAAAAATGTAAAACAGAGAAGATAAATAAAAAATAAATAAGTAATAAAGTTACCTATAGTGAATGTAGCAGCTCAGTCAGTTGATTTAAATGAAAGCCCGAAACATTTGACACACCACGTAGACATATGTAGTATATTCAGCAGAAGGATGTGGAGGGAACATGAGGCTCGCAGCTTGAACTCCTGTTAATAACTTGATGTTTAAAATGGCTGAATTGATAAGATCCATTGCAGAGGTTCACTCAAGGACAGTGACCTATGTTTGAACCGAGGCCTCACATCTCTTGACCTAAAACTGTCGCAGTAATAAGTGACTTGTTGGAAAGTGGTAAATCACAGGCATTAAACAAACAAATCATTGGATACTGTCAGTTTCTACTTTGAAGAGCAAAAGCCATTTTCAGTATAATACAGGAGAAAACATATCACTCCTTTCCATGTAAAATAGCTGAGCAGTATCCATACTACTTTACTCTCAACCAGTTCACCCATTTCTCTTGAGTTTTATTTGAGTTTTGAGTTTTAAATCTGTGTGTGTGATACATACATACACACACACACATACATACATACATATGGGGAGAGAGAGAAGAGAACAGAGAATGTGCACATGTGCATAGCAATATAGAAATGTATGTGCCCTGACTCCTTTGCGGAGGAAAATCACCTCTCATGCCCTTGTCTTGCACCTTGTTTGAGTCGTCTCTGTGCACAATAGGCTAGCTGGCCCATAATTGTCTGAGGATTCTCCTGTCTGCCTCCCATCTTCCTGCAGGAGTGTTGGGATTGCAGGAACATGCCAGCACATCAAGCTTTATATTGGTAATTGGGAAATGAATTAGATCCTCATGCTTAAACTATAAGCACTTGGTTTTATTATTTTATATTTCTCTAGTCTGTGTTTGATTTTTTTGTTGTATTTTTTGGGGGGGTTGGCCACTTGTTTTTAATTGGAATATATTAATTGTATAAAGTACTGGATTTAAAGCCAGGAGCAGTGGCATACACCTTTAATCCCTGCACTCGGGAGACAGAGGCATGTCAATTTCTGGGTTCAAAGTCAACCTGGTCTATGAAGTGAGTTCTAGAACATCCAGGCAAACACAGAGAAACCCTGTATCAGAATGCCTTTAATCCCAGTGCTTGAAAGGCAGAGACAAGTGGATCTCTTTGAGTTTAAAGATAGCTTTAAACTGTTTTAAAGCAAGTTCTGGAAGGCCCAGGGCTGGTACAGAGAAACCCTGTCTTGAAAACAAAACAAAACAAAACAAAAAACAAAAACAAATCAATCAAACAAAGAACAACAACAAAAGTGATGGGTTTCATTAAGAAAGTTTTATACATATATAATATATTATTTATCTTATTCACTCACCCTACTGCCTCTGCTTGTTGCCTTCACTCAGTTGCTGACCATTCTGCATGAGAGAAGATATGATATTATCTATATAAATTGAGCATGTCATTCATAAAAGATATTTTTAGCATGAAAGGATACTTGATATCCATTTTATCAGAGCAGAGATTCTTTCAAATTTTAAAGCCTCTACCACTACATTATTGAAAAATTTAGTTTTTTAAATATTCAGAATTCTTAGTTGTTATTTTAGTAATGCTCACAAGATATGTACCAAGACTATATCTTATTTCAAAAGTCCCTTTCTATTTATCTCCATCAGCAAGTAACTCCTTAGATCATAAAGTTTTAGCAAAAAATTAATTGTAAAAATGGTATAGGAGGTCCTTCTGTCTTTGTGTTGCTTTCTTTCATTGGTTAATAAAGAAACTGCTTTGGGCCTCTTGATAGGACAGAACTTAGGTAGACAGAGAAGATAGAACTGAATTCTGGAAGAAAGCAGAGTCAGAGAGATGCCATGGATCTGCCGGAGACAGATGCTGGGAATTTTTCTGGGGAAGCCACTGCCACATGGCAATACACAGATTAATAAAAATGGGTTAAACTGAGATGTAAGAGTTAGCCAATAAAAATTTAGAGCTAATGGGACAAGCAGTATTTTAATTAATACAGTTTCTGTGTAGTTATTTCAGGTGGAAGCTAGCCAGGTGGCCGGGACAAATAAGCAGGCCCTCTCCCTTGCAACATAAAAATCCGGTCATATTTTCAGGTTTGCCAGCAGAGGCAGTTGTAATTTTAAACCAACCAGGCATGGTGGCTCACACATACAATCCCAGCATTCAGATAAATTGAGGCAAGGGGATTGTCAGGAGTTCAGGTCAATCCTGCTCTACATTGTGAGACACTGCCTCAAAAACAAAAAAGATAGAATAAGTAGAATCACAATATCACATTTCTTTTAGGTGTGCTTAAGGATTCATATTCTGCCTTAGATAACCCTCAGGAGAAATATGTCACAGCAAATACCATGTATAGACTGTCTAGTTTAGCAAGGGATGTGACATTGTCATAGATGGAACAAGTTCATCCAAACCTGACTGAAACAAAATCCAATAAGATTCTATATGCATTGAGCAAGGAAAACATCACATCTTTACATTAAACTTCCAAAGCAAGTAATGAGAAATGAAGAAACAGCATTTTTCTAGCTGTGTCTAAGATTAGCATAAGGTCAAAGTGAGCCAAGTGAAATTACCGTTGTAAGTTTGCATTCCATATTTACAAGCTGGACGTTGCCACCCATTTTCCCAGAGGGCACATGCCATATGAGCACCCTCAGCGTTGTTTTTGTTTCTTATTTCTGCTCTGTGTGACCAGAAGAAAAAATTGTAGTACTCACACTATGGCGAGTGGGAATCCCCCACTGCTTATGATTATTGAGGTTCTTTGAGGCGGGACATACAATCTCAGATAAACCGTGCTCCTCCATTACAGGGGTGAGTTGAATATGATCCTTGCCTCACAAGTACCTTATTTTCCAATCTTCAGTGTCTACATTCAATTATCGGGCATTAGTGGGCACACAGAGGTCAGCACTTACATTTCAAAAGCTCTTAAAGCAAACATGTTATTGCCTCCTGTACAGTTTGGGCTTCAAAACCTTAGAACTCACTTTAGGAGTTTATTACTCTTGCCTCCATTCTTTTGGAACATCACAGAATAATGGAAAATGTCCTGATCCAAACCCACATGTAGCTAGCAAAGCAATTCCAATGGAAAATGCTGAGTTATGAAGAAACAGATTTATTGGTTTTGTTTTCATCAGTAGGCTTGTTCCGTCCCCTCACTTCAATGTCAAAAGCCAGGGCACAGCTATATATGAACTAAGAAGAAGAAGAAGCCAGCCACTATTTTATCCTTTAACGTTAATTATAATAATATTAGTCATGATGAACGGAACACAGCATTATTGAGCTTTCAAATCAATTCTCAAAATTTGGATAATAATTTGCCATTATTCATGTTTAATTATTTTTAAGTGTTGCTACATCCCCTTGGCCTTAGTCATTATTCACTTCGTCAGTTCATAGGACTGACATGCCTGTCTTAGAAAGACCATTTGTGCCAGAGTGAGATTGAGCCAACATGGCCTTAGCTACATATCTACACTCTGATCTGTGGGGTGGCAACAGGTATATCTAAGCATACCAATGATCCAATGAGTACTGGCTCCTAGTGAAAATGGGGAAAGTGGACAGGAAGACAGGGCCATAGAGATCACCTCTCATTTGTTTACTTAATATTTCATATGATACTCTGAGGCAGGGTAATAATCCAAGCTGACTTTCTCTTGTGCTTTGGAAATGACCAGTGACTGTAGTCACTGGTTGTTGGTGTTCTTAATGTAATCTGTTAGCCTTATGGCTATGTGACCCTTGTTGCTTTTCAGCAGCTATAACATTTTATTTGCATGAGTTCCTTTGTCTATTATTTCAAAGTTTTGTTTTTCTCTCCTCATTTCCCTTGGGGTCTCTTTCAGATCATACTGATTGCTTAAAACTTCTCCGTGGGAGATTGACAAGAGCATTGTAACACACAGAAAGGGCTCCTGTTTCCTCATTTCACTAGGTCTTCTAGACTGAAGGCAATGACCACCAAGCAGTCAAAAATTAAGCAATCCTCATAGAGTGGATATTTACCCAGAGCCCCAAATACTGGTATGATTTAGCAGTCAATGTCAGTTTCAACTACAGTATATTCAGACATGATTGAATAAACACAGCCCTTGCTTTCAAATGAACAGAGCTGTAGATGGTCTTTGGGGAAGTAGTTAGGTTCATAACACTATCAATACTGCCCAGAAGAACCTGCAAACTCTATGACTTTATCAAGAACCGCCCTGCTGAAGCAAATGCGATCGTATTAATCAGAATTCCACTCACAAGTGTGGAGTAGCAGCCATAAAGATTTCTGAAGTTTCAAGTAAGAATTCTCCCTTGAACTGGTTGACATTGAAAAGAATTTTCCAACCATCCCGTCATCTACTTTCTGACTCAATGATTTAATTCAAAGGAAAGAGTGAATTAAGATGGCCTGTGGCAATGTGCTCTCTTTTATCTATCCTATCCATATTGTGCTATTTAAATTGGCTATTCTCATACCAAGAACTTGGTTAGCAACTGTGACCTTTAATATTACACTGAACACTGATAATGAATGACTTGGGCCCTAGAGTTTTGGGTTTTGTTCTCATCAAAAGGAAAAGAAGGTGCATTCAATCGTGACTTGAAAACACATACATAAGTGCTCCTCAGAGTCGCACATTTTCAGGAGAACAGTCAGAATAATAGCCGTATATGAAATTATACAGAACATTTCTGTTATCCTCATACTCATATTTATAACCACACTATATTGCTCATTACTTTGGTAATAGGAATCAAAACTTCAATGCAGAGCCAATAAACTTGAATTAAAAGTTTATTAATATCTGCTGTCAAGTCCTGCTAAGAGCTAAGTTTACCTCCACGTGCTTTGTTGGTACTAACATTTTTTTTCATTCTCTCAATGAATAAATGATGAATATTAATATCCTCATTTTACATTTGAGTAATTTAAGCTGTTAGGGATTGAAGTGGCTTAATGACTCACAATGAGGGACTGACAGGGTAAAGTTTGTTTCTAACTTCAGGGAGGTCCATGTTACGACCTTTGACACTTTTCTTCCTGTTTCTCTGCAGAAATTATAAATCAAATTGGCTTTTAAGAAACCAGAGCCATATGCTTTGTTTTATTTCATTTTTTTATGTCATCCAGTAGTTTTCTATAACATATATAAAAATAATTTATCCAAAAGCATAAAAGCCAGATATATTTCTGTTCTCTTTTTCTCCTTCCAAGGTTTGCAGCCATTCCTGTTAATGAATTTGTAATGTAATCACTTTGAGTTAAAGTTCTGGACAAAGATCATAAGAAAATTGTCTTCGGGGCTGGAGAGATGGGCTCAGTGGTTAAGAGCTCTGCCTGCTCTTCCAAAGGTCCTGAGTTCAATTCCCAGCAACCACATGGTGGTTCACAACCATCTGTAATGAGATTTGGTGCCCTCTTCTGGCCTGCAGGGATATTTGCAGGCAGAGCACTGTATACATAATAAAGAAAGAAAGAAAAACCCAATAAAAAAAAGAGAAAATTGTCTTCACTGACAAAAATTTGAACATATTCTTCAAATAAGAATACATCACAGAACTGCCAGGCTTTAATTGTGTAATCCATGTGGCATCTACTTTAAGAAAGCTTCCTTAGAAATTACTGACTGGCAGCTGGGCACTGATCATGGCTGACCCCTGGCTTGCCTTCCATCACTTCTCTCCAGCATGAGGCTGCTTATACCGTTTGCCTTTTCACTTTCCTAATCCCGCCTTTCTGCCTCCTTGAACCTGCTGATTGCTTGTCCTTTTTGATATGACTTTCTTGTACCCTGGAACATCTCATCTGGTTCAAAAACCTCCATTAATGCCATCTCCCTGACTCCATTCAGGCTTCCAGTAGATTCTCACCCAACCTTTGCTTTCCTTCTCTGTTAGTCTTGTCTCCCACTGAGTTGTTGCTTGAACTAACCCTTAGCAAACAGGAAGCCCTTCATTTTATTCAAAAGCAGAAGCTACAGATGTGTTTTAAAGGAGTGTTCCTGTGTCGCTGGGATGAAGTAGCACGAACAGGAGCCTAATTAATTTTAGCTGTAAGTGCAGGAGCTTTCTCAACAGTGTTCGGATTGATTGAATCTATTCCATCCCACTTATCACAGAAACTTCTCCTTGGAGGAGACACACCAACAAATATGTTTTAAATAAGTCATTGGCAAGCATTATGATTACCATCTCTGAAAGAGCAAATGCCAACAGTAGTAAGGCTTTAGATATTGTTCCTGCTAGAAGGAGATAGCCTCATGAAAAGTGTCATCCTTAGTCATTGAAAGGGACCCAGATGCAGCTTCATTACTATGTGTGCGCATACATCATGACCCTTTTGTAGACAAGCATCAGTACAGTCACCGCATCCCTTTAAAGAAACCCATGTGCTCAGCAAAGTAATGAATAGACATGTTTTCAAAAGCTTGCATTATTCTTACAACATCTAGTCCCTAAGGTTTTCTAGGCAAGCAACCCTAAAGCCTGACACCCACACTTGACACCATTGTTTTAGCACTTTTAGCTTATTTTTATTCCTTAACATTTAACTTATGTCAAATTGTGCCTGAGTTGTAAAGGTAAAATTAGAGCATTTCCTTTAAAATAAATTCTTAGTGAAATAAATAAATAATTAACGTGAAAGTCAGGCATTCTTAGACTATTTACATGGCCACAGTAATAGACAGTGATAGTCTTCCTTGTGTCTTTTGCAAAATGAGTATTTGTGAGCTGGCTGACTTCCCATATCAATACAACCTCTGAGGGGCAATTATTAAAACGTTCTATCAGAAGCATCATTTACTAAACACAGATGAGAAAGAATTTTCAAGATGTCATTATGCTATTAACAAATTATTGTTATGAAGCTAAGTCATTGAAATAATGAGGAAAACTTAGTGCTCATATTTTTAGAAAAAGAAGCCTGTATTTTGTGAAGAATATGTTCATAATTGTAGGTATTCTTATAACCATGGCCTTTGCAACTCTAGTCTTTCAGGCACTGAATTTTATCTTCCTAATCATCAATGAAACATCAATGAAAGAAAAAAGAGAAGCTGCACATTTAATGTTAATTGTGATCAAAATCATTCCAAGACAAGGAGAGATGATATATAAAGCAATTCACACTGTATAGAGGCATAAGCATTACCCCAATCAGGATTTTTAGTGAGGGATGATGTTGCCATACTGTTAATATTAACCATGGAACCTTTCAGGAAACACATTCCCCTGGCTTCTTAAATAGCCCCTATTCCCTTACCACCTGGAATCTCTATACAAGGTATGCTTAGGTACTATATTGAGCTTCTGTGACCTATCAAATTTTTGAGATTTTTTTTGTTTTATTTTGTTCTGGCTTAAACACAAATAGCAATCACTAACTCAAAAGGCTTTGGGGTTCAACATAAAGATTGCTGACCTCCTGTTTCCCTTAGCAACAATAAAATTTACTTTCTACCTGTTACAGACTGTGATCTTGAGATGACCCAGGGAAAATGACTTCTATCTTTTCCACTTTCCAGTCCATATTGTAATATGAAAACCAAGTGCAGTCAATTAAAAATCACGAGTAAAGTTTAACTTTTAACCTCATCCACTGTAGTTTATAGATTTAGTTCATCTTTGTTAGTTTTCTTGTGCTTGCAAAGACTCCATATTTAAAACTTTTGAAATATTAAATGTGACACATGATTTTATTCATAGGCAAGTGGAATATAGGTACATGAATGCATGAAGCCCACAAATATACACATTTGCATACTTCTGTCATTAAGCTAAAATTGGTATTAAATTCTAATGCAATTGGTACTTTACTCTGTGCTCCAAGGGGAAATGATGAAGAAGCTTATTATATATACAATGGCTTTAGCACTGATACTGGAGTCAGGAAGAATATATGTGGGCCAATAGGAGGAAAACTCAGCTGTGATTCTTAAGACAAGTCCTTGAGCTTCTGTTTGCTGAACCATAAAAGTGTACTTAGTATGTTGGTAAGTGTTTCCACTGCTGTGTGTGATAAAATGCCATAACCAAAAGAAACTTGGGGAGGAAACTGTTTCTTTTCTCTCACAGTTCATCACTGAAGCAAGTCAGGACTGGAAGGAAAACAATGGACAGAAACATGGAGGCAGCAACCAAAGTAGAGGCCATGGAGTTCTGCTTGCTGGCTATCTCCTTGTCAGTTCTTCAGCTGGCTTTTTTACACTATCCAGGACAATGTACCCACTGATAGCACCACCCAAGTGTGAGCTGGAGGCTGCACCCTCCCACATCAATTACAAATCAAAAAAAAAAATATCCTACATCCTTGTCCACAGACTGAATTTACAGAGTCATTTTTTTTTTCAGTTAAGATCCCCTCTTCCCAGGTACATCTATGGTTGTGTCACGTCAACAAAACCAATCAGGACACTAATCTCTCTATCCTCAGAAGGTTGGATAAGATTATATATAATAGTGTCAACAGAAATAATTTGAAAAATGAAAAGTAGTATTAATTATAAACTATAATTCATAGTGTATTTCTGTCAGTTTTGTAGTCAGAGTAGTAATATAAAATATTTATGAATCAAGATCATATTTACATACCTTGAAATTAATATTGCTTAGATTTATATGCAGATATTGACAGTGATAGTGATTCATGTTTATTTCTTACCAACACAGAGAAGCCTGTAAAACTTAATATAAATGTTATTTTAAAAGTAATGTCCAAACAAAGTAGGCTTAAGATAAGCTGTAATAACATTGAATAATTAGATTGATAATAATATTGATCCACACTTCCTCTAATAATGTCATCAAACACTTTGTTAAAATTAATTAAGCCTCACACTTTCCTTATTTGAAAATGAATTAATAATTCATAGAGTAATGAGACCTGTACAATCAACACCATTAACTGGTTCTTAGGGTGAATTTAATCCCTTAGTCTTTTAATTTAATCACTAGAAAATTCTTTCATCTTTTACTGACATATATTTCAACTATACTCAATTTAATTTTTAATAACTACATCTTGCTTATTATTTACCAACTTAAAATGCCAGCTTCAAATATAGCCTGTGGGAGTTCTCTTTTGCCTTCCTGCCTGCCACCACTAATCTGAGAGGACAAAGGAGAAGAAGTTTTGTGCTTGTCCCGCCCGTGTACATGAATGGAGATTGCCCTACAGGAGATTGCTTTCAGTGAATCAGCTCAACTTTAACCCAGAGTATAAGGAATATATAGTATTGGGGAGCCTTGGGACAAACCCTAATTTGCATGAAGTGACACACTCCTATCACAAGGCTTTTCCTACAGCAGAGCAGCTAGCACAAGTCTTAGCAGGAATCTGTGCAAAGAATATAGCTAAAGAAGAATCAGACATCTGATTTAGAGACAGACATCTGGTTTAGGCACAACTTTCAGTAAGGTCAGTCCTCCAGGCCCAGGGACACTCTCCAGATAAGTGCACATAGATGCAGGATATTCTGCAGAGGAGGGAGGGAGTTCCATGTTGCTGAGCTACTAAAATATGCTACCAGTCCATAGGGAGACTGCAACCTTTGCTCAGCAGGGCCTTCCAAAAATAGCCTTATTTCCATGACTGTATAAAATTTAAAAAAGGGAGGTTTATATATAACAAAGAACTTCCCAACAGCATCGCCAAAATAATAGTAATGATGGTGTTGATGTTATCAGTAGAATTGCAATAATTGCTCTTGAGAAATAATGAGGTCCTGAACTTGCTATGCTACCTATCTAATCTCATAAGTTATAAACTTCTAGTGAGTAACTTCTTTCAATGGCTAAGGCAAGAGACTACTCACTTCTGCAGGACTGGGGCTTCCAGGACCATGTTGTGTCCAAAAACAATTCTTCTTCTGAGTTCTAATCACATCAGTGTCACCATGACAAACATTGATAAATAGAAATAACAACGACAATGTAACATCACATATGAATGTTTACATGCACCAGACACAGTAATAAACATACAGTGACAAGGTAATTGTTCTTAATGGCCTTGCCACCACCATAAGGCAATGTTATTACTTCCATTACACAGATTAGTGTGCTGAGAGTAATGAGCAATTTGTCAAATCACCCAGTTTTAAGTAGCAGAATTTTTTATACAAACAAATTTGACCTAAGATCCAATCATTAGATGTTAGATTTTGGAAAATTTCTTTGTTCAGTTATTCCTGATATAGTCACTGCGATATCAGAGCTACTGTGAGGGGGCAGGAGGAGATGTAGTTATAATTTTACATATTTTTTATAAGAAACAATAGGTTTTATTGTGGCTTTTTCAGACACATAGATAGATGGATGGATAGACAGGCAGACAGATAGACAGATAGATCACTCTGACCCTCATAGATAGACAGATATAGAGACAGACAGACAAATAGATCACTCTGACCAGTGCCACTGGTCCATTTCAATTTTCCAAATTGCCCTTTCTTCTACATTCTTCATTTCCTAGATTCTATATGTGAACAAAAATAATTATTTTTCTAGGTCTTGCTTCTTTTGCTTAACCTGATGTCTTGAAATCCCAAGCACTTTTGAGCAAGTGGTATGATTTCATTCTGTGTTAATGTGAATAACACTTCATTGGAGGTTAACATATCCTTTCCACATTCATCCATTCACAGGTACCTGGGTTGATTCCATAACTTAGGTATTATTAATGCTTCTCCAATACACAATGATATACAGATTTCTCTACTGCAGGCTTACACTGCTGCATTTGAATGTACACCCATTATTATACTGAATGATGATCTGTATAACGTTTGGGAATAACAGACTCATTTGTTTGTTCTGGTGATATCTTTGAAAAATCCAAAAACTGATTTCAGTAGTAGTTGAACAAGTTCATACTCCCAATGACTGTATATGAAGATAATACTTTTCTTTTATATAGTGTGCAGGTTAATGATTTGTAAATTACTAGCTGTTGAATAGTTTTTTCACATTCTTTAACCTTCTTCTTGACTCTGGCAATTGTTTGCTATATATATTTTTTGATTTTTATTTTTGAGGATGTCATACATGTATACAACAAAATTCGATCATACATCCCTCATTGCCCTCTACGACAGCTCTCATATCACATCAAAGTATCTACTCCCAAGTTCATGGTTCATCTCATGTCGTTTATTATTATTTCATAACCCACTATGTTATAGCTGCCTATATGTGCATGTGTGGAGAGTCGTACTCTGAAGCACTGGAGATCTACCAGTGACTGCATCCATAATAAAGAATGATTCTCTTTCTCCTAGTAACAATCTTTCACCAATAGTTTTTCAGTGAGGGATGGGACCTGAAGATTAATCACTATGATGGGATTAGAGGTGTTTTGATCTTATGGAAATATCATAAAGGCAAACAAAGCTGCCAGGAGTTTATGCTTGTGAAGCCTGAACCGTGCACAGAAGACAGCATTCCACGGCACTCACCACATTGCCCTGGCTCTTGCATTGTTATCGCCATCTCTTCCAGGATGTTTCCTGAGTCTTGGGGGTGGTGAGTTCCATTTAGATAAGCACTCAGACATTTAGTTTTATATCTTAATGCAACTCCTTTCAGAACTTTCCATTATTACATGTGCCTTTGAAATTATTTTCAGAAAGTTCCTTGCCAGTGTCTAGATCTTAAAAAAATTACTTATTTTCCTCTAATACCTTCAAAAGTTTTGTTCATTAGTTAAGATATTTTACTTGCGTGAATTGATCAATCATTTTAATTTGTGCCTAATTTCGTTCTTGTATGTGAGGATATCCAGTTTTCTCAAAATCCTTTGTTGAAAATCCTGTCTTTCATCCAATGTTTACTTAGAGCACCTCTGCTGGGTTTGTTTCTTGTTCCTCTATTTTGTTTATTTTGTCTACATCTATTTTTATAAACTATAGATTAGCTGTATAATTTAAAAATCAGATATTGTGATACTCCCTGCACTTCTTTCTCAATTTCTTAATAATTTTTCTTTGCCGTAATTGTAACCGAAGAACTGTAGCATTCTTAGTAGAGTATATCTTAGGATAGTTGTTGCTTTGAGTGGAGAGTGAAGAAATAGCTAGTGAGGTAAAGCTTGTCTGTGTAAGGTAATCCCATAAAATCTTTGGTTGGCAGACTATTAGAAATTATAAAGGAAAGGCAAAATATGTTAAAAAATACAAGCCACCTTCTAAGACAAAATGATCCAAATGTCTAAGAATAAAATCATTTACATAATCTATAAAAATTTTTCTGAAAATATGTAAAAAATAATTCTCTTGATGTACACACAGGCAGTTATTATAAGTGGACAATTCAAGTGAGAAATAAGAAGCTATACTTCTTTCTATGTAGGATGCACATTATCACATGCAGTTGGATGAAAGAAAAGTTAAGGATCATCCTGGAACCTCCTCTGTAGACCAGGTTTGCCTTGAACTAACAGTATCTGTTTCTATATCTCTCTGTAAGAAATATTTTATAATAATATTATTTAATAACACTGATCAATGTTTCCACATTTAACCCACTTAGTAACTCTATAGAAGAAATTATTTCATAATAAAGTACAGGAATTTATTGTTCTTTGATTTTTATGTAGGTTAGTAACTTATTTTAATTTGTAATAATTGTCAACTACTCAATTCAAATTCTACCTCTTTAAAATATCAATATAATGTGTGGTTAAGGAACATTGAACTATATCATAGTACTCCATTACTGTATACTAGAATCATTCAGGATCTCACATTTATATCAGACAGTATATGATTAATAAGGATTTATGTAAATATGACACTATCTTAGCTAGAATACAAACTCTTCTTTCATGGTTCCTGCCTTTGAGAAGCTTACTGCTCAAAAAGCCTTTAAATTTGGCAATGAATTTTAATACACAATCGCCATTATTTCTTACGGGCTCTTAGGCTTATGTGAACTTTCATCTCTTGCATGTACTGTTCATTCTTCTGGACAAGAGGGAATCTTCTTTGATATTTTCTGCAGTCCTAAGTATAGCATTTACACTTCATAAATAATAAAATCATCACAATGTTTAACCTCTCATTATAGTTCCTCTCAGATATTATATTCATCTCTTTATGATTTGCCTCTAATTCATCTTAATGTTTTTAATGACTCCTTTAATTAAATAAAACAATTCTCCTTAGCTATCATCGTGGATTGTGCTAAGAAAAAATATAAATAATATGTATAATAAGACTTTAGATGCAAACAGCTATTTAATCCTTATCTGTGACATCAGTGTGGATGCAATTAGAACCGTTTGCAGCCACTTCATAATTCAGAAGAATGTGATCATTCAGCTGGAAGCACATTTGACAGAAACTCCATAGTCATGAAGGTAAAAGCTTGCAAGATCACCCACTAGGACAGAGAAACTGTGGGTCGTTCATTGGTGCTATTGAATACTAATGTCAAGGGCAGGGTGTTGTAATTTTAGGCTGCCAAAATAATGCTGGAAATGATATATCAGAAGATGTTTAAGAAAACAAAGAAACAGAACATTGGGGTAAGAACTTTCTCAGCATGTAGTTTGATATGTCTCTTTACTGCTGGGAGGCAAATCTTCACTTGAACACAGTTTTCTAGCAAAATCTTCTGCAGATTCTCTTCCATAATGATTCTTGTTGACTTCCCTTTCATTCTTTTGTCTTTTGTGTTATCACACCTCTATCTTGGAATAAGAATGGCAATGATTATAAAAGTAATTCTATGCCTTGGAGACTCCAATTTTTTACAAAAGTCTATTTTGTGAAGTCATAGCCACCCTTACTTCTAACAAATGCCACCAAGTCTGGGCTCTAAGACACATTTAATTCTACTACAATTTTCTAAAAGTGTCCTATCAGATTTATGTTTCTCTTTCCTTGGAGTGAAGATATGAGAATATAATAAATTGAGACAGATTTAAATTATGTTCCAGCTCCCAGAAAATAGCTTGCTCT
The DNA here is from genome assembly GCA_004026605.1 of Ondatra zibethicus. Lineage (NCBI taxonomy): Eukaryota > Metazoa > Chordata > Mammalia > Rodentia > Cricetidae > Ondatra > Ondatra zibethicus. The sequence goes on along the minus strand of PVIU01005721.1, from coordinate 25,207 downwards.
AATTAAGCAATACTTACTAACTACATCGTCACTAAATGTCTCCAATGTATGGAAAACTTGTGGTTCGTTAGATTTTGCAGTGTGTGTGTGTGTGTGTGTGTGTGTGTATTTTGTGTCTGCTGTTTGTTCCTTGTTAACATTACAAGAAACAATTACTTATTTTAATTATCATTGTTTTAGGTAATATCTCAGGTCCTGATAATAGGTGGCGTTCTAAACACTGGCAGCACACAGGATGAGAGATAACAAGGCACTGAAGCCAAGCTTGCGGGGATGTATATCATCATCTTACACTGGTCATTGTTTTACACAATGATTTTTAAACCTGTTACTCCCAAAGAGTCTCTAATTGATTTTTTCTCTTTTTCATTAAAAATAAATTAAGAACAAAATAATATACACAATTCAGCACACATTTCTTTCATTCTTACATTTTCTGAAAATTTCCAGACTCCATTCCCTCAGATAGAAATAAAATGCTCAAACCCATCTTTGCCCTGCTCTGACTGATTTCACAAACATAAGTATGTCAATGAGCTATACCAAACAATAGCCCAGTAGGATTGCTTTCCATATTTCAGATACATTTTGAAAGATGTCTAAAATGACATGTTTGTTGTAAAATATACATGGCCGGATGAACTTTTCCAGTCTTATCTTGCGGCTCAGTAACTCTAAAGAGAAAATGAAATCTTTTCTTCTGAATCAGACATATTTTAAAAATATTTAAATCTGTCTTTCAGATTTTTCCTATCTTTTATAAGCATACAGGGTACTTGTTTAAAAGTTTCTAATTTTAACCTATTATTATTAGAGGCAGTCCCTCAAGTCTCAAACGCTCAAAGCCTTCACCTTAAGTGTTTTGTGGTAGATGTTTTAACTGAATCAATTCAGGTTAAATTAAACCATGGCTATGCTTGGCTTTAAAAACAATTTATCAGCTTCCTATGGAGCTTTACATCTTATGAGATGGTAATGTAGACAACACTAGAAAAATCTTCTCAGAGTTAAACAATCTTTTATAATCTGGGTATAAAATAAAAAATGACATCCTATTTTAAGTGATGAATAAAATGACCTTGGAAACCATGGGGAATAAGACAACAGTGTATCAGGCTGGACCTGAAATACCCAAGGTGAACGTGTCAAGGGTCGATCTCATTTGAAAGTTACCCCCTTTCCACAAAGGATATGAACAATAGCACGTAAAGAAAAAGATAGGATGCAAGCTCAGTAGAGGCAGCATTTCCCCCGTGATGCTGTTCCCCAAGTCTACAAGCCGTTCTCTGTTTTTCTTTTGTTCTTTTTTCCATATAGAGTGTTTGTGCTAGTCCTGAATGGTATTATTTAGACAAGCCAGCAGCAGTCATAACGAATAAATCAGGCCACAGAAACTATACTGGAAATTCATTAATAACTGAAATAAATCCCTGCTTTCAGGAAGCTCATTGGCTAAGGAAAAAATAGTTAAGCTACAGAATCAAGGACAATGTGACATCTTTATACTCTGTAACTTCCTTCATACTCCTTTGGTATACTCTCTGCACCTTACAAAGAACAGAGGCATGTTAAATATTAAGAGGGTGCAAAGAAAAAAACAACAAAAACCGAACTCTTACATAATACACCAGAGTCAGTGTGGTTCTAATATTTTAGTCCTGGGTAATTATGAAGATTGCCAAAGCTGTGTAAAACAGGAAGGGTGCAGTTTGTGCAATGAGCTTTCATATGGCATGTCTCTCTTTTCTCCTGGGAATGCTATGCCCCAACCAGCTGAAGTGGCTTCTATTTTAAAAGCTTCTTCCTCTTTAAGCTATCATTTCCCATAGCTGAGTTTCTTGCCTTGCAACAAAGCACACAGTATGGCTCACTCTGCTTCTACAGGTGATGACCAATGATCCTCTGTGTCTGGTTGGCTCATAAATACAATGGTGTAGCAACTGTTTTGACAGTCAGTAACTAACTTGTGACTCACACAAACTTAATGGAGTTTTTGGCTCTACAATCCTCTCATTTTTCCATATTTAATATGAGAAAAACAACCCCAACCTCTGTGACAATTACAGTGAGCATTAAGGGAAATGAAATGACAAGACCTCTTCCCTCTTAAGCCCCAGGCATACCAGCCTTCCTACTCCCGTTCTCCTTCTAGTCACTTTGAGTTCTTTGAGAGCTTCTTACATGTGTCCCAGATCTGCATCTGTCCTACCTCTACCTCCCTGCTTTAATTCCTCCCATGACTCACCTATCCACCTATGGCTTCTTCCTTTTTAATTACTACTGTCGCATAATATATACACATGCCCAAGCATGCACACTCACACACTCTCATGCACACATATGTAAATAAAGGCGACTGAGTTAATTTGGTATTGTTTTTATGTACATGTGTCCCTGGATGACTACTTTGAGTTGGACAACCTATGCAGGGGATACTTTTGCCTCTCTCAGCAATAAATGACTTCAGGTTGCAGCCTTGTGGAATTTTTCCAATCTATGCTCACCAGTAAACTGGTGTTGTCCATTTGCATTCTTATTCAGGAAACCTTTTATTGAAATGTGGGAGCATGTTTCTGTCATTTCTGGGGGGCACTCTCTCGCAGCATGTTCTCTGACTCTTGAATCTTCCTTCGATTTCTTTTCAAGTTGCAGGCAAGAACGAACTATATTTATATAAGCTGCAGAAGAGAATACAAGTAATTCAAACGAGAATAATCTCCAAATAAGTCACCATGAACAAAAATTATCTGTGATTACAAGACTAGAGCATTGCTCTAAGATAATGCAAGTAATATATTTAGTGCATAGTAAGTACTTAATAAATAGGAGCTACTGCATAGATGTGATTTAGAGTTGTTTTGTGTTAAAAGTAGAATGGAATAGCTAATTGCACAAGGGTTGGATGAAATAAGCAAAGCCCTTAATGGAAAGTTAATGCTCAATTACTGTTAGCTGGTGTTAGTTGCAGGGTGAAATTTGTGCAAGCAACCTTTCACAGTAGGCTTTTCTTTGCTTTACGAAGCCACTGATGTCATCGAGAGGTAGGCATAGCAATGGAAGTTGTCTGGGAAAGGACACACAGGTGGCCTGCGCTCTTTACTACCGCAGATTATTAGCACATTCAACAGAACCAGAAAGAGAAAGCAAACCAGAATGGTACTCAAATTTTATGCTACTTCTAAATCTTCCTAAGAAAGTTTTCACACTTAGTACTTATGATCCACAAGCTTGGTCAGAGTTTCCCAGGGCTTCAATACCGATAATTAAAATATCATATTTAATGTCTTACAAGTTCAAATTCCTGTTGATTTTTTCACATATATTACGTTAGTTATGCAACAAGCAAACATTGTTGGGCATAATATTTATTTGGGCATATAGATGGTATATATATATATATAGTATATATATTATGTATACATAACATTATAGCCTTGTATATTTTATGAGGAATTGCAAAGGGAATGTCAGCTATAATGGGGTTTGCATTTGTCCTGTTGTAAGCATTTGCTTTTACGATTATGGCTTGCAGACATTAACCTGAAATTAGAAAGTTCAAGGTTTGTATCAAGAAACCAGGAGAAAATGCTGGCATTGTCACTGCAACTAACGATAAACTTTCAGTTTTCATCTCCAACTAAAAACACTAAACACATGCTTCAAGGTTGCTTACGTATGTTACGATATTCCAAAGGAAAGTCTACAGAAAGCTGTGCTGTGGGCATGAATGTCCTAGTTATTCCTTAATAAGGAAATTTAGCTGAATAGCCCGCTAAATGCAGGACTTTCCAAAGTAATGTCAATGAAGTCCTCAACAGAAGTCTCTAACACTGCATGCTTTGTTAGGAAAACCAAGTAAATTAATAAAAAAGACTCTTTCATTAGAGTAGTGACCCACTTGACGGTGGTGGAGTATGGTTTGTTCACCTTTTCATAGAATGCAGCTTAAGCTAACTGATGAAGTCCAAGCACTACCATTTCTAATAGGGCACACTTGTGGCAGCTGGAAAGTCGAGTGGCTTATTTTTTTCCCTTTCAAGGCTGATGTTTGCTTCTTGAATCACACAATTGAGAAATACATGTTGACATTCTGCATTTGCACTGTGGCCACAGGCTGGGGATCATCATAATTGTCAGTGACAGACATTCCTTTACAAAGCTAAGCTCTCACCTAATTTGTGTGAAGCAGTCCACAACAGGTGTCCCAGGAACAGCCAGCACATGTGCCTGGCTGCTTTCAAAGTACACACATGTGCCAGAGGCCGAGATGAAAATTCGTGGAAATGATAGCTGCAATTGAAAAATAAAAATACAATAAAAGTACATATCACAATAAGCAGCAGCCCTCTGCTTTTCTGGAAGTTGTTTGGGGCAGTGAATTTGTAATCAGAAAGGACAATTTGATCAGTCTTCTTGTGAGCTGCCCAGTGCACTTCAGGAAAACGGCTATAGCAAGGTCTGATCATACATGGAAATGACAGCACACAATAGAACATGGATGGGAACCATCTTTATATTAACTTATACATAATTTGGCTAGTTTACATGACATAGACCAAGGCCTGGAGCATTTACCAACAGGAATTTAGTTAAGGAGTGATAGCCATAGCTGTACCATCCCTGTGTGCCCCAAGTGCTCATTGAATCCTATTCTGCAGAGGATCACCTCATGAACAGATACAAGCTAGGTAGGGCTGGCACTGAGTTCTGAATACAGGCTGGCTGGTTCCAGGATTTGTATTAATACCACTATATAGTATGAGAGACATATATTTAGTTAATTACTTTGTGTGGAGTTAATACACTTGACATGAACACTCAAACACTATAAACTAGCATTCTTTGCTGTTGCCATCATTGTTCATATTGTATTTCTGCCATATACTCTGTTATCAATACTTTGATAATTTCCTTTCATTGGAAGAGTTCTTTTTATGTATGCCTAGCACCTTTGATCATGAGAACACCCCAACAGAAATCATTTCTCCTCCACTGTAAAGTATTCAGAGATTATTTGCATGGACAATGTCTTCAGTAACTCACTTCCCATGTTACTTTTGATGAAAAAAATGTAGTTTAAATAATTGTATATATGGTCTAGAAAGTTGTTTATTTTTAAGATTCAACTCAAACAGCCTTTGCTTCCCTTGGCCTACCATGCTTAATTCATTGTGACAGCCTTACTGAGAATGTGAGACTTACAAGTGCCCCCTTTTCCAACTTTGCCGCAGGGAGTAGGAGGTGTAGGGACGGCCGTCTACACTTGTCTACACTCCGTGGAACTGCCTTTGACCTGTATCTGCATCGGTGCTTGCAATGAAAATTCATGAGCTGCCTCTTTCCTTGAAAGTGAGCTGCACCTTGCAGCTCCTCTTTGTGAATTACAGAGGAAGGAAACTTCCCTGGAGTCTAGGGGTGGAGGACACAGTGACCTGCAATAAGTCAGGATAGAAAAGGTGCCATGCTCAGGGAAGGTGCAGCACCTAATCCTCTGTAGCCCTGTTGAGGCCCTGCTCTGGGTGCTGCCCACATTGTCCACTCAATAAAAGTTCCAAGAGGGCAGCTCCGAGTCTGTGTATTCTGTCTAATTAACTACCTCTCAGAAAGAGCATCAGAATTTTCTTTTGTTTGTTCAGTTTCATGGTGTTAGCTCAATGCATCTACCTACAAGGACCAAAGTTTATCAGCTGACAAAGAAGCAAGTTTGAAATGGACTCCTAGCTACAGTGATCTCAGCCTTTTATTTCTTGGCCTCCCTGCTGTTGTACACATAGCAGCAGGGTTTATGGCAGAGCAAAACTGATGAGTTGATGAAAGTGTGGCCAGGTAGTGGGAGGGGGACATGATTTGCTACAAGGTTAATTTTAAAAGTCTATTTTCAAAAGCTATTGACAAATTCTAAGGCATTGATTATTCTTTAGTTTTTTTTTAATTTTTTCCTCTGATAATTTTTTATTACTTTATAAATAATAGGAATCAAAATTTCTACTTCCTCCCCTCCTCCCACTTCCCTCCTGCTCCCCCACTCATCTTCCCCCCTCCCCCTCCAGTCCTAAGAGAGGGCAGGATACCCTGCCCTGTGGGAAGTCCAAGGCCCTCCCCCCTCCATCCAGGCTTAGGAAGGCATGCATCCAAATAGACTAGGATCCCAAAAAGCCAGTACATGCAGTAGAGACAAATCCCAGTGCCATTATCATTGGCTTCTCAGTCTGCCCCAATTGTCAGCCACATTCAGAGGGTCCAGTTTGATCCCATGCTCATTCAGTTCCAGTCCAGCTGGCTTTGGTGAGCTCCCGTTAGTTCAGGCACACTGTCTCAGTGGGTGGATCAACCCCTCGTGGTCCTGACTTCCTTGGTCATCTTCTCCCTCCTTCTGCTCTTCAACTGCACCTTGGGAGCTCAGTCTAGTACTCTCATGTTGGTCTCTGTCTCTAACTCCATCTTTCACCAGACGAAGGTTCTATGGTGATATTCAAGATAGTCATCAGTCTGACTATGGGACAAGGCCAGTTCAAGCACCCTCTCCTCCACTGCCCATGGTCCTAGCTGGGGACATCCCCGTGAACATCTGGGACCCCCTCTAGAGTGAACCCTATCCTGAGTGAGATAACCCAGACCCTCAAATATGAATATGGTATGTACTCACTCATTAGTGGATTATAGCCATAAACAAAGGACATTGAGCCTATAGTTTATGATCCTAAAGAACCTAAGTAATAAGGTGATCCCAAAGAAAAACATACAGAGATCCTCCTAGAAATTGGAAGCAGACAATATTGCGAGGCAAAAGTTGGGAGCATGGGGGTAGGGGTGGGGTGGGAGGAAGGGTAGAGGGGGAGAGAGAAGGGAGAAAGGAAGGGTTGGGAAGAGCTTGGGGGAGTGGGGTGGTTGAGATGGAGGAAGGACAGATATGGGAGCAGGGAAGAAGATACCTTAATTAAGAGAGGCATTGTGGGGTTGGCAAGAGCCTTTAGATTTTTTTAGATGAATTTCAAGGAAGATGATGCTAGCCACTATAGAGTGCACAGACTCGGAAGACTTTGTACATGCATAGTGCATTCCAACTGCTGTGCCTGCTTCTAAACACCTGCATCATTGTTATACCTGCATCACTGTTAAGTGAAACCCATTCCCTAGGATGCAACTCTGCCTTACATTCCTTAACCCTTATGAATGTTATGATGCACTGATTTCCTACAGATTTATTCTTTCTGAGTCATCCATATAAATGGAATCACAATGTACTAACTTCCATATTTGCCTTTTCAGCTTATTGTAATACTTTGAAGATTAACCTATGTTACAGCTTGTACTGTACTTTAATCATTTCTTTGTCTGAACAATGTTCCATTGTAAATTTGTGAAATTTCTCCCCTGTAAACTCCACAGTTTGTTTCTTCTTTCTTCCATTTATCCTGAATTGTTTGTTTCCAACCATTAGCTATTGTGAATATACGTCCATGAAAATATGTGTTTATGTATCATCTAACAGATGCTCATTTTCAGTTTCAATGGGTTCATAACTAAGAGTGGAATTGTACAATCATTGGATATGAGCCACATACGTCTAAATTACTTCAAACTATGCTAAACACTGGCATATATACGTCAGTGACATGGAACTGGTCTCTCTCCATGTCGAGTTTATATTCTCAAAATCAAATAAGAAGAGTAAAATTTTACTGTTTTGATAATAATCTGATATTTTTTTTTGTTTTTTTCAAGACAGCATTTCTCTGTAGCCTTTGGAGCCTGTCCTGGAACTAGCTCTTGTAGATCAAGCTGGCCTCAAACGCACAGAGATTCTCCTGCCACTGCCTCCCGAGTGCTGGGATTAAAGGTGTGTGCCTCCACCACCTGGTTATAATCTGATTTTTAAAAGCTAAAAATGTATCACTGTATTTTTGAAGGGAGGGGCAAGGCAAACTATCTCTATTTTCTTTGGATGATGTCACCTTTGCCTTTTTGGTTCAGTTTGGTCCAAACATTGGTCACAGATGTGTTAATAATAAAATCCACTGGAAAATATTTGTGGTTTCACAGATGTCCATTGCCCCTCTTGAACTCTGGTTGTCTAAGACATTCTCTTATACTTTGAGCCACTCAGTGGAGCTGTATCTGTAATTCCAGCATCAACTTTCATCCACAAACACCACCAAGAGAAAGGTATGTTTCTGTTAAAACCATGGACATTCGCAATGTTTGAGATATATGAAAGTGTTATCTATAATTTAAAGTCAGTATTTTAAAATTTGTTTCAAATGAAATTGTTAACCCTATAACCCTAATGGTGAGACTTTTAAAGTTGGACATGTGAGCTACTTTAATGGCACTAAAATATGTATTATAAAGGTATAGAATGAAGACGTCTTAAAGAGTTATCTAATCAAAACAGAGAAAATATATGAATTTAATCAGTGTCACAGCTGGATATGAAGAATGAATAGGAATAAGAGGTTCTGGTCCCTGGGATTCAGTCATTGCTGCAGCTATAGAAAGAGCCTCTTTATTCTCACCAAGGCATATGAGACAGTGCAGGCACAATAATTTTCTGAAGAAATGTCACCTGTAATTAGCACCCATCCATCACATAATTTCATATGTGGCCACAATTTCAATGGAAGTTTGATGAAATAGCCATGGAGTCTATGTTGTTAAAACAGTAGCTTTCAACCTTCCTAATGCTGTGACCCTTTAATACAGTTCCTCATGTTGTGGAGATCCCCAACCACTGCTATTTCATAACTCTAATTTTGCTATTGTTATGAACTGTAATATAATTATCAGATATGCAGAATATCTGATATTTGACCCCAAAGGGGTCTCAGCCTGCAAATTGAGAGTCCCTGCTCTAAAATTTTAAAAGAAAATATATTTCAGGTTCTGCCAGGACATACATGGCTGTAGGAGAGAAGAGACTCCTGAAAGTGTTCTTTGACTTCCACATGAGCACGTTGGCATACACACACACACACACACACACACACACACACACACACACACACACAGAGCACACACACACAATGGAATAACAATAGTTTATAAGAATGCACCATTTGATTAAAGCAGATTCAAAATTAATAAAGAAATAATTTGTTTGAGAGTCTAGATCCTAAAATTAAGTCTAAACTGGTTTTCAATAAATAGAGAGTATACTTTAGAGTATCTGTGTAGAAATAAAAATTACGTATTATAATTTTGGTCTGCAAATTCATTTATTGGTTTGGCTTTATTTCAAAATTTGATTGAAAAATGGCCGGCTTTGTATAAAACAAAAAATTCCTCAGCTAAATCACTTTCCTTTTTTATTTTATCCATTGTTTCAAAGAAATATATTACCAAATATACCTGTCATCAATTTTGGGTCACATCCTATGTTTGCAAAACTACAAGTAACCCAACATATCTTTATGTGTTTGTAAATAAATTATTTGAATTTTTCCACTGAGCTAATCAACTTAATAAGGGAGAGCAACATCGGCTTCTTTGAAAAATCGGCCATAAAGACACAATTTACACTTGAAGTTAAATTTTTCAATAATGTATTTCCTCTCTAGGCTGCACGTCAGATTCCTGCTTGGGTGCATGGCTGACCTCAAGCCAGGCTACACCTGATGGCAGTTGTTTCTAGTTAGAGCTGTCCTGATCAACCCCTGATGCTCAGTACTGATTCCCTGCTGCTCAGAAACGTGCACGCTAATAGCATTTGTATGTTTTTCTTGTCCCTCAAGGTTTCAGATTCCTTCTCTCCAAGAACATGGCAAATTAGAATGAGCAGCAGAGACAACATTCCAGACCCAGGCTGGGCAATTTTATTGGATTCTAATACACTCTCTTGTATTTCTAAACAAAAATGTTTTCTTTATCCATAAAAATTCTGCCTTATAAATACAGTTATATATGCAGAATTAAAAAGGACATATGTCTGTTGCGCATTTCCAACCTTGGAATATAATAATTATAATAATCCCTAATATGCATGATTTCTAGATTTTGATGATGAATGAATTTAACAAAGGAGTCAATCAAAACAAATTGATAAATACATTGATAGAAACATATATTACAAATCTGGACTCTTAGAAAATCACTTCCTTAGAGATCACTTCTATAAAATTGTAACTTTAATTTAACTAATTTCAAGGTGTTCAGATCATCATATGATGCTGTAATGAAGTATAAGTTGTACCATTACTTTTATAATTTTCAAAGTCTGTGGATTTTTAGCAAACTTCTGTTGTAAGTTCTCCATGCATTGCTTTTCCTTCTCTACTTAGCATTTCCACTCCCACCACACATTTAACCTTCCTGTTCCATGATTCCCATTTAACCCTTTTATACCACTATGTCCAATCTCTTCCTCTCTAAACCATCTCAATAAGTCCTTACTGCTTCGCATACCTCTATGGACATTCCAGGTGGAACACATGTATCTAAAGACCCACAAGGTTCATCAGAAAAACCTCTGTTTCCAGTAGATGGTGATTAACATTGCAGACCTATAACTGGTCAAAGTGGCTAGAGTAAGAGACTACGGAGTGTTCAGTCCTAAGTGGGGCATTTATATCACACTCTCTCCTTCCAAGTCTCAGGAAGCATAGTGGAAAAGGGAACAGAAACTTTGTAAGATCCAGAGATTGTGGCTAACTACAATGGAACAATGTTTCCTGAACACAGAAGGGCAGTGTTCATATATGAACTCACAGCAGTTGTGACAGCACACACAAGCTCGATCCAGACAAAAATCCATTCAGGGAAATAGGAGGTAGACATTAAAGTCTATCCCTAGCTAAGGAACTCTTTGTAATTTATGGCTTCGTGAAGAGGAAGAAACAGTTTTCTTTAAGGGTGTGGCCTCTTATAGATTAACTACAATGTTCCAGTAAAAGAGTGTAAGAGCAGCATAGATTTTGCTTGATGTGTTTGAAAAGAAAACTGAACACAAATATTGGAGGGTAGGAACAGTTGGAGAAAGGCAATAAATACCACCAAACATATTGCACAAAATTCTCAAAGAAATAACAAAAAAATAGAAAAAAAGAATTAGATAACAAAGCTTAATCAGTTTAAAATATGAATTTGTTCAAACAAACACCTTTTAGGAGGAATTTGTATATTGGGGGCTTGAAAATAATTTCATTTATGTTTTCTTTTTAATTTTTCAATGCTACGAGGAGAAATTTTGTCCCTAAAGCAGAATGAAGCAAAATATAACCCTTCCTGTTCACCATGCTGTGACACCATGGAAATAGACATAGAAAACACAGACAAGCGTTCAAGTAAACAGTGTTTTTAGTCGTGTTTGTAACATCTTCACAACTCAGTTGGGTCATAGCCTCAGTTCTGTTTTACCTTCCATGTCACTCATATACCTAGCTAGTTCTCTACATGGCCTCTGGAGTCATCACGTCCACAACACCACCCCTCTTGATTGAAGAAATACTATTGACTCCTACTCACAATGTCACTATATTGCCAGCTTCTAGACCTATTTTTTTTAGTCCAAAGCCCTTCATGCCCTCATGTACACAGCACAGAGTTCTTTTTACTTTGACATACAAGATTTTTTTTTAAATGTAGTTACCTTGACTTAGCAGTTAACTTGAGAACAATGAATTTTCATCCTTTCCTTTCCTAACTCCAAAGCCTCCCATATACTCCTTCTTATATCTTTCAAAACCAACATAATCTTTAACTACAAATATTTGTCATTATGCAAAAAGATAATTGTAATCTTCACCCCTCCTCAAGAAAACCCTTTGTAATAGATGGAGACCACAAAAACAAGCAAACAAATAAATAAAAACAGAGCTCTGGAGCCCAGTCCCAATACATACATCTACAAAACTCCTAACCTAAGGCCTAAGGAACACTGTAGACAAAAGGGAAGAAAGGTTGTAAGCAACAGAGGATCAGAGACTTTGCTGTGAGATTGTGTGTCCTGCTAATTTCAGACGCTACACCAATAAAGTCTCATCAACATGATTGCAAAAAAAAAAAATGAGCTGAGCAAGGACAACAATAGACATTCTAAAGTGAATGGAAGAAACCCATGAGGCCTCAACATTATACAAAATACTAAAAAAAAATTCCCAAAAAACTAAGGAGTGTCAGGATTGGGAGAAACAGTCTTCTCCAGGGAAGAGCACACAAATTTCTCATCAAATACAAAATTATCAGCCCTGAAAACATACATACAAGGAACATTACATAGTCTGAGCAGACTAGCTATACTTCGGAATTTGTATGCATGTAACAATAATTCATTTAAAAAAACAGATCAAGATCAGTGTGTGCTGCTCAAGTGCTCTCAGATGTCTGATATAACCAGCGAAATACGGCAGACTTAATAGAAAACAATTTCTCCCTCTCGTTGAGGCTAGCAGTTTCCAATAGCTCCAAGGGTTCAGATTGAATCACATCCACTCCCATGCACATGCTGGCATTTCATTTGGCTTGAACGTGCAGAGATTTTGTGCATGATGTCGCAGCAGCTATAAGTTCATAGGTACAGCTGTCTTGCTTTGTCCAGAAGATACTGTCTCCCCATAGTCATCTACCGTCTCTGGCTATTACACTCTCTCCATCCCTTAACTACAATGATTCCTGAACCTAGAGAAAGGTATGCACTCCATATGGATATGCATGTATTCCATTTGAACAGAAGATGCCACAGTCCCTTATTCTTTGCATCTAGGCCAATTTTGATTCTCTCTGCTCATTTTCATCTAGTATAAGTAGAATATTTTCCATTGAGGGTTGTAAGGAACAATAATCTATGAATATAATGATGAGTCATTAAGAGTCATTTTAATTCTGTGTTATTTAGCAGACTACTAGTAGTAGATTCTCCAAATGCCTATGATCTATCTAGCCATAGGTTCTTGGAGTGATAATGATAGCAAATATGGGTTTTATCATATGAATCAAATCTTAAGTTCAATCAAATATGTCTGATTGGTTCCATAATGCCCAAGCCACTATTACAGCAGAGGACAGGCCCTGCCAGGCCAGTTGTTACTTTAGCTCACAGGACTCACAGATTTTTATTATTAATGATTGTCCTGGCAAGCAGAGGGCCTAGTACCTCCTAGCACAATGAAAGCTAGCCACTAGGTATAAAATTTCTGGGTGATTATTAGCTTGATTCCTCCATGTTTTATAACTAACAAATGTGGTGTCTTATATTAAACTTAACCCTTTTAAGTTCCTTAGTATCTCATAATATTCCATCCTTTTTGATTCTTTGTTTGGTTTTTCAAGAAAGTGTTTCTCTGTAGCTTTGGGGCCTGTCATGGGACTAGCTTTTGTAGACTATGAGGGTCTCAAACTCACAGAGATCCACCTACCTCTGCTTTCCGAGAGCTGGGATTAAAGGCATAAGAGGTATGAAAACTTGTACTCAGTTTCTAGATATGCCTTTATGTAGCAGTTCATTCAAAAATAATTACTGGACTTATCATATTCCATCAACCCAGATATGAACTTTCCTGAACCTGTTTATGTTGATATTTCCTCTCCTCATACACTTTCCTCCTTTGCTTCTCCATCATCTCAATGCCCTTAATTCCCTGGTGAAGAACCAAACCTTTCTTCTTCAAGGCCCAGATGAAATGTGACCTCTTATCAGAGGCTTCCCTGAATTTCTCTGGACTGAATTAATTGCTCCTTTATCTATGTTCCCAAAGGAGCTAGTTCATACATTTGTAAGAGCACTTATCACATTGCATTAGAGCTATTTGCATATCTGTGTCCTTTCTGGACTTTTTGCCTTTATGGCAGTGACATCTTCCTAATTTATAAATTTCTTCTCATAGCTACACCCTGGTCATACCACAGTATTTGGCATACAACAAGAAGTATAAAAATTTTAGTTGTTGTTTAAAAGCCTAAAATTCCCAAACGTCAATAGACAGTGCGTTTAAGGTTGATTACCACATATGTGTGTGTGTGTGTGTGATTATCATATATGATAATCATATATATATATATGGCATACATATATGAGCTATTTTACAGCCTTTAATGGATAATACTTTGAGCACAACCTTTTATGATGCTGTTGCATAAAGGAAAACTCTGCAACAGCCAAAATTCCCAATGCACAGGATAAACTAAAACAATAGAAAAATACCAATGTTTCAAAAATCAGGTCGCTAAGAATCCTGAAGATCAGATAGGGATGCAATTAGCTGGAAAATTAGGCTAGGTCACTGAGGAGGGATCTTAAGAAATATTGCAAGAGTGTGTGGACGTACTTGGGAAACAAAACACTAAGCAAAAGAAATATTCTTCCAGAAGACCACTTGGAGAAAAGAGTCTAAATTGTAGGCCTTTATCAGGTCTCTCCCCTTGGAGCTCAAGGAGTTCCACAGAAGAGGAGAAGGGAAGATTTTAAGAGTAAATGGGGATGGAGAACATCAGAAGTACATGGCCCACTAAATCAACTAAGCAGGCTTCACAAGGGCTCACAGAGACTGAAGAGGCACACATCTTTGAGGAGCTACACCAGGTCCTGCATGTATATATTACAAATGTGGTGGATTCGTGGGACTCCTAACAGTAGGAGAGGTTGTGTCTCTGACTCTTTTGCCTATTTTTAGAATTCTTTTCCTCCTATCGAGTTGACTTGTCCAATCTTGATATGACTGCTGTTAACCTGTCTTATTGTGTTTTAGTTTGTCATGTCTGGCTGTTGTCTCTTGGAGGCCTGCTCTTTTTTGAAGAGGAAACAGAGTGGGGAGTGGATCTCAGAGAGAGGAGAGCTAGAAGGGAAAACCGGGAGGAGTGGAGGGAGGAGAAACTGTGCTTAGGGTGTATTATTGAATAATAAATCTATGTCAATTAAATAATCTATTTCAACAAAATATCTTCCCCAAATCTTGCATGTTTAGCATATATTTTCTGTGGTAATATTAAAATAAAATTGTGGTCAATGTAAAGAAACATCTAAGAGAAGGTTTGGGGGTACCACCCCCAACCTCATCAAATCATTTTTCTGTAAGTTTATTCATGTAATCTTGATGATTAGTTAAATTGTGACTTGTGAAGCCTTTAGGGATTTTAAAAATATAATTTATTTTTTTTAAAAAATATGTAAGCAATGTTCTCAAAGGGTCAATGCTATTTTCAGATCCTTACACGAGGACACATCTCCATGTAGCTCTCAGTTTCAGATAGCTACAGAAGCAGATCCTACTTAATCATTTATACTTCTCAAGTCAGGTTGGACAGAAGTGTATTTAATAACAGTTTTTTTAGACATCTACTTAAGGTCACTTGGCTATATTCTGGGCTAAAAATCACTCTATGTTTATGTTTTAGGGCAGAAGTGGGCATATCCATTTTCGGTGCATGAGAGTAGATAGAAAAGTTCTTGAACCCTGGCTGGACACAGGGAATCTGATGAGACAGGAATGTTTCTTTTTTCTATCAATGATAATAACTTATATTCCACATTCACCTTGTTAATTCCTTTTAATCCATTTTTATATATGCCTTCATCTTCCATGGAGACTGTTGACCCTAAGAGTCCAGAACAAATCCAATATGGAAGTATTCAATCCACTCCATCTTTATCATGGTCTAAGGGAAGACTTAGAACTTAGATGCGAATGAAGGAGAGAGTTACTTTATAAGTAGAATTTGTAGGTAAACAAGACCAGATGATGAAAGTCCTTGTTGATTTAAAGAGGAGGCAGGTTGTAATAATCAGGATTTCTAATTATGATAGCATTCAAGCCTTATGCATGGTGGAAAAATTCATCTCTAAACAAAGGAAACTGTTCGTATACTGGAAAGCAGATAACTTTTAAAGTGAGAGAAAGCATGAGAATAGATTTTACTCTAGTCTTAAGAAGACATGCAACCCTGTCAACATTTTTATTTTTTTCCCCAGTAACACATACTTAACAACTACTTCCAGCCTCATACCTACAAGGACAAACAAGATATGTTTTTCCTAAACTGTAAAATTTAGGAAGCGTGAGAAACTAAAACAAGAATACTAGCTACAAGCTTCCACTTTGGTTTTGTTCCCTAATATTATTTATTTACTAATCCCAGACCAGTTCAGTACTATTTATGTGTGGCATATATATCCCAATCTGCTTCCTCCACTAAGGTGAAACCAGTGTTTCAAGCCTCTCTGTTTCCCTGGAGACCCACTCAGAGTCTCCAATTGGATTGAATACTCCACCAACTTGCTTGAAGAACTAGAAAATGCTTCACCAGAGGGTTATTTGCTTTAAGGATTTGCTCGGTTGCCCTTCCAGTCTCTCGTTCCAGCTAGTACTCAACGGTTCAGCCTCTTAGCTCTTCACACTGTCTTTGGATCTTGGTTGAAAACTTACTTCACTTAGAAACATGGGAACTCTTGATCTAACCTTTGACACCATCTCATCTCTACTAGTAGAGATTTCCCTGGTGATTTCTATCAACAGGAAGAGTTTTTCTCACTTTTCAAGGCAGACCTGCTTCTCCCTTTTCTGGTAGTGAATCTGGCAAGTGACACAAGAAATAGTGAGCAAAAATATTGACAAATGATACTCAAATGAAAATTACTACACGGATGAATTTTTTTCAGAGGTAGTGAGGAAAACAGTCAAAGGAGTAGATTTTCTTTACCCATGAGCCATCGTGTGTGAGATGCAGTTAAAGGGTTATGAGTAGCTTTTCACCCCTGATGATGTTGTCAACGAGTTCATTGACACTTTGTGCAAAGCAAGGTTGCAAAATAAATACTTACTAATATATAAGTGGAATTTTCAGGGAATGTTAATAATGATCGCTTTCAAATAGAGCTGAGAATATGTTTTCTCTGCATCAAGAAAAATTTAGAGAGAACATGACATGAAGCTCACACAATGAAAGAATAATTGTTTGATGAAAGATACTTTGATCAACAAGCAACCTAGACATAAAAATTATACACTGCATTTATAAAATGTGCTTTTAAATGAAACTTTGATATCACAGTAAAAGCATGTAATAGAGATTCCAAAAGTCTTTATGCTTTTCGCCTTTCTTCCAATAACTTTTGAAAAGTCACTTAGTTGCTTTAATCTTTATTTTCTTCACCTCAACATGAAATATTTGGAATTTATTTCCAATTCTAATATTTTCTGATCCTTGTCAAATCATAAATTTATTTTCATTATTCTCATCAGTACAAGTAATAGATTTATACGTTTGTGATCAAAATTGTTTTCATGTCTTTAAAAAACACAGAAAGTAAATAGAATAACAACACTAAATTATTGAGAAATAAATTTTATAAAGAAAAACAAAGAAATATGTATTATATTGTTTCTAAGATATCACTGTTCATTTCTTTTATAATTTTTTTCCTTTTTTATTGATTCTATTGAGCTATACATTTTTCTCTGCTCCCCTACCTTTCTCTCCCCTCCCCTTCAACCCTCTTCCATGGTTCCCATGTTCCCAGTTTACTCAGGAGAACTTGTCTTGTTCTACTTCCCATGTAGATTAGATCCATGAATGTCTCTCTTAGGGTTCTCATTGTTATCTAGGTTCTCTGGGATTGTGATTTGTAGGCTGGTTTTCTTTGCTTTATTTTTAAAAACCACTTATGAGTGAGTTCATATGATAATGGTCTTTCAGGGTCTGGGTAACCTCACTCAATGTGATGTTTTCTAGCTCCATCCATTTGCCTGCAAATTTTAAGATGTCCTTATTTTTTTTCTGCTGTGTAGTACTACATTGTATAAATGTACTACATTGTATAAATGTACCACATTTCCCTTATCCATTCTTTGGTCAAGGGGCATTTAGGTTGTTTGCAGGTTCTGGCTATGACAAACAATGATGCTATGAACATAGCTGAGCACATGTCCTTGTGGCACGATTGGCCATCCTTTGGATATATACCCAAGAGTGGTATTACTGGGTCTTGAGGAAGGTTGTTTCCTAATTTTCTGAGAAATTGCCACACTGACATCCAAAGGGGCTGTACCAGCATGCACTCTCACCAGCAATGGAGGAGTGTTCCCTTTACCCCACAGTCTCTCCAGCATAAATTGTCATCAGTGTTTTTAATCTTGGCCATTGTTAAAACTCTACCACAGAGCTACAGTAGTGCTTATGTTTGTTAAATTACCTGCAGCAATCCTGAGCTGTAAATAATCAGGTATCATTTTATCATTGTTCATATGCTTATTTAGAAGAAAAATAATATATAAAGTGTGTGTACATGTGAAGAAATGTGACCCTGTAGACATTTTCCTTGCCAATTCAGAGTACATATTTATAGGACTAATATAAAAGATCATAGCATTGTGTTTTAACTGGGACCTTAGCTTGTTCCAAGTATATGAACCCATATATTCAAGAATACATGTGTGTGTGTGTATTACATTTTACTCTTTAATTGAGAAAAGAATTTAATAGTATGTGAGTTTTCCATAAAACAAAACAGGTTAATATGTGACTTGTCCTTCTAGTGAAATGGAAGTATCCCTTAGTGCTAGTTTTAGGAGATATAATGATTGTAGTAATAGTAAATATCTAGACTGAAATTCAAAGGCGTTTTAAGAGGCACTGTGTTATTTACATATGAATGAAAATTTTTAATTAAACAAACATCTCTTCTATACTAATATTGTTTTTTTTTCCTGAAAAGAAAGACTTCCTTTGTTTTCTAGCCAGTAATTACAATGAAGACCCGGGCTGCATTTTTGTATGTGAGTTCAGTAAGAGGCAGAATCAAAATCTGGAGCATAAGCTCGCCCGCTTCCGGAGACTACCATGGGTGATTTTATGGCAGAGCACAGGCTAGATCTGTTCTCTATTCTAATAGGCATGGCGAATGCAGACTGTACTCATTTCCATCTGTAATGAGCTTTTGAGTATCTGAAGCTACAAGGCTTGTGTTTCTCGTCCAATTTGCTTTAGTCCATAGGCACTCTGATGGGGTGAAGTATAAAACTGTTCACAGGAGACTTTCAATATTATTTTTCTTCATACCTGCACTTTTTGAAAAATAATCTCCACTGTTTTTCTAAAAGTAAAAGTGAAATGTTTACAAGGACCTTAGGAACTAATTTTTCCCTCACCTCAACCAATTTATAGGATGGAGCTGAGTGCTCTGGAGGCAGGGGGTAAAGGAAAGATTGCTTTAGGAGATTTAACAAGCATTTACCAATGAAAAATGTTTTGTACATTTTTTCCCTCTTGAATGGTTTATTGAAACGCCCAATGGGTTGAATATATAAATGCTTATAGTGAAGCATCTTCTCCTTGCTACTTACATAAATTTACTGAAAGTTGAACAGTTCCATTTAACTGTTTCTTTGGAATTGTACTTGAATGAGTTTCTAGTGCTCCACCTTCTCATACCCCTCTTCATCCTCCTGTCCTCCTACTCTTTCCTCTTGCCCTCACCCTTCTCCTTTCTCATTGCCACATGTCACTTTAATTACTGAAAAGGTAAACACATAGCCCAAGAGATACCATTGGCCTGTGCAGAGACTTTTAAAACTAAGGATTAATTCTAGGTCACTATTAGTCGTCCAGAATTAGTTAGCATCATCCGCATTGTAGTTTGTCTTAAGATTCTTTTAGCGATCTGCCATGATAGCCCAGAAATTCCAGTGATACAAAAAAACAAAAAACAAAATAAAAAACAAAAAACAAACAAAAGAGCCTAGTGCTTGCCAGGTCTTACCTTTATTACCAACAGTAAGGAGCAGAGGCAGAGGCAGAAGCAGAAGCAGGAGGGTTGCAAATGTGAGGACTTTCCTGAAGTTCATTGTTAGACTCTAACACAAATAAAACAAAACAAGACAAAAGGCCATCATTCTGACTGTGTTGTGGCTTCATCTTCTTCTGTACTCATCTTCCTATTGGCAATAAGGAACATCTCTAATATGTTAATGATCCCTGAGGTTCACAGTGAACCAGAAGCAAATCACTCCAGAGTCCCCTTGCTCTTATTTATCCCTGTTGTCCTCTGCAGCGTGTGGTTTCGGTATGCATATGCACCAAGTGTAGAACTGTCATACAGTTGAAGTCCCTGGGGTTGAAAAGAAGTGGTGATATCTCTCAATGTTCATTACGTAGACGTTATGTACAACTTAACAGCCAAGGGTATTAACAATTTCTCAAAAAATTCAGTCTAGGAGCAGGAGCGATGGTTCATCAGTTAACAGCACATCAGTTCCTAAATTCAGTTCACAGCAACTATGTGGTTGCTCACAGCCATTTATAATGGGACCTTCAGTCTGATTCTCCCTTCTGTTCTGTAGGCATACATGCAAACAAAGTACTCATATACATAAAAATGCATAAATAAATAAATCTTGAATAAATTTGATCCGCTGGTGCAGTATATCCATTGCATAGATTTTTACTCTCTTGATTTTGAAAAGAACACACACTTTTTACTACCTACCTGTGCTAGCTACTTCATTCATGAGTTTTCAAGATGAGACTAGGAATTGTGCTATGCTTGCTATTAGACACAACTAAGTAGGGCTATTTTACATTGTTTTAGAGAATGAAGACTTAAACCTTTGCAAAATTACAATATATTGAAGGAAGTCCCTGGAAATGTTTAGTTCATTGTGATTTACGGCCAAGAAGAAAAAAAGAGAAGCAACTGTTGTAAAGCTTGAAACTCAGTCAATAATTATGACCAGTTACTGACACTTAATCACAAGATAAATTGCAAATAGCCAAACAGAGTAATTAGAGAAATGCTATCTTGTAAATTGTGATCTAGTCAGACTGATGCGTTTCTAATATGGTTTTTAATGTCACTTATTCAAAGGAACAAAGAAGAAATGAATGTAAGTAATTAGAGGGGGGAAAAGGGAAAGAAAAGGAAGTTACATATTCCTGCTGGCTGCACATCCATTAGAGGGAGACACTGTTATCCTTGGAGGGTCACAGAACCTGGGGTACACCATATTCATGATGGAGCTTTTGTAGCTAGAATTCATGCACTAATAAATGAGTTATTTCATTGAAGTTTGATGCACCCTACTTTATTCAAGCAGTGTTTTCTACTGGCGCAGAGTTATTTTCATTATTGCCTTTGAGCTCTTCCGTTTTGGCATTCGTAACAGGACAGCTTCCTAAGTGAGGGTCCCTAGAGGGTGAGTTCAGATGAGATGTCCAAGTACGAACTCCTCCAGGATTTACCTATTGTTGCAGAGATAGACTTTGTAATTACCCAGGGATCACAGCAGAAGATGAAAAGGCCCGAAAGGAGCTCTCCTGCAAATCAAGAATGTATTCAATGCAAACTTGGGAAGTCACCTGGTCATGAGGCAGAAGTGTCTGGAAATGCCAAAGGTTCAAGTAAAGCAGCTTGCCTGAGACTCCCAATTAAAAAAATAAAAACTTTTTAAATAAGGTCAGTGTCAAGGATTATCATTTTTATTCTCCACCAACAAAGAGGTCTTCTGAGTTTCTAAAATGAGGCTGTTAGTATTGCCCAAATACCCCTGGTCTGTCCCCCCTTGTTTTTTATACTGCAAAAGTAATGGAAATGGAGCTTAATGGTACATAAATAAAAATAATTAAATAGAAGAGAGTGGTAGTGGTGCATTGCCTGAATTAATATACAAGATTAAGAGGCCAATAACCCAGAAACAACTTCGTTATTTTGGTGTTTCATATCAATTAGACTCCTCCGAGTAGAAGAAAACGTGGTTCTCACTCTACCACTTTGATTCCAAATCTAAAAACAAATTATCTCTTATGAATTCTGTTTCTGGTGTTCTCTTTGGCATATGGTTCCAACACATGTTCTCATTGAAACCAGCCAGATTATCAGTTACACCACTTCTGGCTATGTCTTTTTAAATTTAAGTTTAGGAGTGGATGTATTTTTCTTATTGATTTCATAACTCCAACCAGAATGAGTGATTAATTTACATGTGTTAATTTTCATGTCCTTAGGTTATCTTCCTGTTCACAGAAATTTTGACAAATGTGTGGAGCGATGAGCCGTGTAACATGGATAATCTGGAATGATTTTCCAAACTGTTTCATGCAGGGTGATTTGGAAGAAAGAAAAGGGTACACTGAACCTGGAAGAGAGAGACAAGCATAAAAAATAATCTGTGGCTAACAAATATTTCTTTTAGGGAACGGAAACTATATCACCTGGCTTTCTAAAATGTATTTTTTACTTGACAACATATGATTAATACAGATTTGATGAAGAAATCAGAAAAAGACTGTAAGTTCTGATCAGGCATTATCTTTCCTGAACTCAGAGAGAAAGCGCACTTCTCATTTTAACTTGGTTGTGTCTTTCCTCTGCTTTCCCTGGAGGGGTACCCTCTTTCCCATCTCATCCAGACATTCACAACCTCTAAGATCACATTTTTCCTGGCACCAGGAGCCACACTTGGTTTCTCTAATTTGGACCTTATATGGACACCTTATTTTCTTTAATCAATCATTTGTCACTTAAACAGGCACGCTCTGGCACTGGCCTCTGAGTCACATGTATAAACCTGTCATCTTTCAGCAAGGGCAAAATCTACTGGAGATATCATTGGTATTTTCTAGTACAGCACCCTGCGATATAGAAATATACTGGAACTACACATGTAATTTTAAATTGCCTAGTAGTTAGATTTGTTCCTTTTCTAGAGAACCAATGATCTACCTTATTTAGGTCAAGATATGTAAAAAAATTATTCTAATATATTATCACCATAAAATTTATTATTGAAATGTTTATATTTTCAATGTTTTTTGTTATCAGAGAAAGGGACTTACACTAAAGCCAGGGTCTTAATAGTGTAAATGTCCCCTGCCTCTACACCTCAAGCGCTGGGCTTATGGGCATGTGACTCATCCTACGTTTTCATCTTTCTGATGACATCCTCAGAATCCAGTGTGGATTTTATGTTCATAATGTTTCTCATTTCTCCATAAGCCACATTTCAAATGATCAACAGTCGCATGATTAACTGTTGGATTGGATTAACACGTCCAATGTGCTTTGGACAACAGTTATAGATTGCTATTCTTTAAATTAGTGTTTCTAAGTAATCTAGGAAAGCATTTTATTGGTACATTCATATAACACATGCAAAATAAGAGTATGTCTACTTGAGGTGTCTAAGTATTCACTCCTCTTTCTTACTGCTGCAGTGAGAGACAGCCAAATGGGCATGCCTTCAATAAAACTTCCCCATACTACAAAATTTAGGGTTCTACACTTAAACACATAGATAATTTTTCTCTGTAGCTCAGATTATTGTTTTAATATTAATGTCATATAACTTTAGAAAACTTTAATCTTTCTGTATTCTCACATTGTAATTTGAAGTCAGGTTTTTTTTTTATGTTTTTTCTAGACAGGGTTTCTCTGAAGCTTTGGAGTCTGCCCTGAAACCAGCTCTTGTAGACCAGGCTGGCTTCGAACTCACAGAGATCTGCCTGCCTCTGCCTCCCGAGTGCGGGGGTTAAACGCGTGCGCCACTGCCACCTGGCTTGAAGTTAGTTTTAAATGACTTGGAAAATCAGACTGTGGATTCCACGGTACACAGAGCTCTAAAAGCAAAGCACAGCCCATGCACCAGCATTAGGCCAAACAGACACAGGAGCACAACGACAAGATGGTAAGGTGGGCATAGAGAAAATGGGTAGATGATTTTGCAGCCTAGACCCAGTCCTACCATTAATTAATACCTACATTTGAATTACCTAAGTTCTCTGACCCTTGGTGTCCTTCTTTATCAAGTCATATTGAGAATCCCAAGGCTTCTGTGAAGGCTAAGTATAATCAAATACATAGAACTATTTTACAAAGAAACTATCAGATAAGGGAACGACACCATTACCACAGTGATATACTCCTACTTTCAATTAAGTAGCTGGTCAATTGGCCCTGAATAGACAATTCTCTTATTTTTGAAAGACATATTTTGAACTACCCCAGTTTGAAGAAAAAAAAATTCTTTACTTTTGACATTTTCTCATTGCCATATTTAATGCCACATCGCAAGTGTGTGGATATGTTAGAGCAAAGGGATATAATAGAGGCAGGTATAGAAATTGTATATTAGAAGCCAGATGTCATGTGATGATCCATGTCTCTAATCCCAACACTCAGGAGATCAAAAAGGGAGAATGGACTGACTTTCAAGACAGCCTGAGGTTAAAAAAAAAAAAAAATGAGTGCCTGGTCAGCTGGGCTGCAATGTAAAAACCCTTGTGATAAAACCACAAGAAAGAAAAGGTGGAGAGGAGATCAGAGCACAGACAGAGAGACAGGAGAGAGAGAGAGAGAGAGAGAGAGAGAGAGACAGAGACAGAGACAGAGAGACAGAGAGAGACTGCATGTTAATTAGTAAGCTGAAATGCACCAGTAGAACTTTCAGAGTGAAAGTTAGTAAAACCCCAGGCACTTAGTAAAATCCATGTCTTCAAAACTTTGATTCTGTTTCTGCCTCCGGAATGTTGGCTGTGTTGTTGCAAGAGAATGGAGGGAGCAGAAGTGGGGAAGAAGGTTTAGAAGACTGTGGGTACAATGGAGATAGCCCTCTGGGATTCAGACTTCAGTGAATCAGCTCAGCTTTATTCCAGAGTATAAGGAATATACAGGATTGGGGAGCCTGGGGACAAACCCTAATTTGCATTCAATGGAACACTCCTATCATATAGCTGGATTAGTTGAAGCACAGCCCTAACAAAAGGCCTGGAGCACTTGACTAATTACTATGTGGGTCATCAGGGGAATATGGTTTGCAGGGAACTGTGTCACCCTTGAGAAAGGTCAGGCATCGTGGGCCCAGAGACATCCTCGAGCAAAGGCTAGGTAGCGATCAGAAAGCTTTTGCTGGGGGAGGGAGCCCTCCATGTTGCTATCCTTAGAGAAATAGCCAGATTATGGTGGACTTCAACCTATGATCAGCAGGGCCTCCTAGCATAAAGTTGTTTTAACAATCTCTATTCAGACATTACGACCATCTGCACTTCTAAGTTTTTAAAAACAAAGTTGTCAAAATTTTATTTGGAATGTATACAGCATTATTAATAACTCCACTGTTTGGCAGGAAGGCATCATGATTAAAAATAATTTCTTAATGATTTCTGTCAAAAGATTGGTCCTGTATTAAGTATGCTTTTAATTTAAACGTTGTGCCTGGCTTTATACAACTTCATCCCATTATTCCGGCTAAGCAATTGCTTATCCTTAGGGACAGCCACAGATAGAGAGAGG